>JAJIBD010012298.1:0-27176 GCA_021461705.1 Cryptotis parvus
CAGCCTGCTGTACCTTGTATGTTCAGCCCTTATATATACCTTTAAAAGGTTATTATCAATTTTAGAAAAAATCAAGTCTTTCTTATGTGATCTGTAATATTTCAAGGAATTTCAGGATCTAAAGTTGCAGGAACTAAAGTACTTGGAAAAAACCAACAAAGGTCAACTTTCACTGACCTCAAAGCAAAGTCCAACAATAACAAAAGATTGTGTCTTCACCTCAGGATAGGAAGGAATGAGGTCTGACCATAGACGGTGGTGCAGTCAATATCCCTAGTAACACTGAGGTTCTCTCACACCATGAACTTGTTCTTGGCTAAGGAGCTACTCTTCACAGCTGTATCTGCACAGCCCTGGTATCCAGTGATGGCCTTGGTGGGGAGCCCCAGTTATTCTTTTCAGATATGCCCAATGTATAGGACACCCTCCTGTTTCTCTGCCTCCTTCTCTGCCTCCTTGGACCACATGGCAATCTTATCCCTCTTGGCTTAGCTAGTGATAACAACCCCACATTTTGGCATCCCCAAAGTTGGAATATATTATAAAGGAGATATCAGGACCTGCATCCTCATTTCACAAGGTTGGGTGGGCCAGGACAGCATGGGGAAGTGGGGGTAGGATGGGGCTACTCTTGGGAATTATTTTCTTTTTAGAGCAGTGAGGGGATATGCCTGGCAGGGCTGAGAAGCATATGGTGTTGGGGATTAAACCCTGGGATTCTACATGCAGAGCAAATGAGCCATCCTTTGAGCCATCTTCTCAGGTCCTGAAAATTATTCTTGCACCAGAACACTGAGTACTAATCATATACTGAAGAGTCAGTGAAACCCAAAAAGTATCCCATTAAACAAAAATTTTGTACAGCCCCATCAGCTTCCCTGATCATGGCTCCAAAATCCCCATAGCTACTCCCATGCCATCCAACCCAAGTTTAAATGTGGCCATGGAGTAGAAGTGGGAAGAGAACATAGTTCCACCACTCTTGGTTAAGTGATGGTGTGGGATAAAGCGCAGAGGTAGAGCATATGCCTTACACGTATAAGACACGGCTTCATTTCACCCCCACTTACCCCAAACATCATATTTAAATACAAACATGTGCTTATATCAAAACACTTATGAAATTCAAAACTGATTTTAAAAATACATGAAATGTATTCCAACAAATTTTACAGCACTGGGCCACAGAAACACAGAGCAAATTCAAGTGAGGAGTCCTAAAACTTAAGCTTCATTAAGTCTGTGGCAAGTCTACTTCAAATTTTATTTCACTTGGATTTTTGTTTCATACCTAGCTCTGCTCAGGGCTTACTTCTGACTCTGTGCTTAGGGATCATTCCTAGTAGTGCTCAGGGGATCATATGCACAGGGTTCAAAATGGGGAGCTCTTATTTTTAGCTCATTAAAAAAAATTTTCCAGTGTTGGGCATCAAGTGCACAGCTTCCCACATGCGGATACTGCTCTACTACTGTGCTCTATGTCTGCTCCTGAACTAACTCTTCTTGGACCAGAACTGCCATTGTTGCTGAAGGACATCAATATGTTTTTGCTCTTGAGAACCAGACCAGCAGAAAATATTAATCAAGCACAGGGAATACATAATCATGACTGTGATTGTGCTTCAAATAGTTAGAACTAATCCAACTGTTCTTCTGCATTATGTGCCTCATAGATCTAAAATCTGACAATAGTTTACAAGGGTCTATATAGCTTTTATTTATTTATTTATTTATTTAACTATTTATTTATTTATTTATTTATTTATTTATTTATTTGTTTTTTTTTTGGGTCACACCCGGCAATGCTCAGAGATTTCTCCTGGCTCTGCACTCAGGAATTACTCCTAGTGGTGCTTGGGGGACCATATGGGATGCCAGGGATCAAACCCGGGCCGGCATGGGCTGGCAGCATGCAAGGCAAACGCCCTACCCCCTGGGCTATCGCTCTGGCCCCATTTATTTATTTTTAAAATCAATTTTATTATTATTATTATTTTTTTTTTTTTGCTTTTCAGGTCACACCTGGTGATGCTCAGGGGTTAGTCCTAGCTCTGCAGTCAGGAATCACTCCTGGCAGTGCTTGGGGGACCATATGGGATGCTGAGGGTCAAACCTGGGTGGGCTCCGTGCAAGGCAAGCATCCTCCCCACTGTACCATTGCTTCAGCCCCTCATATAGTTTTGCTTATTTATTTTGCTTTTTTTTGGTCACACCCAATCATGCTCAGGGGTTAGTCCCTGGTGTTGCACTCAGGAATTACTCATGGTGGTGCTCGGGGCACCATATGGGATGCTGTGGAATGAACCTGGGCCAGCCATGTGCAGCATATGTCCTACCCACTGTACTATTGCTCCAGCTCCCTCATATAGTTTTTTTTAAAACTACATTTTCATGACTGAAAATATAGTACTGGGGCTAAGGTGCTTATCTTACTAACCAACACTTGTTTGATCCCCAGTACCGCAGAGTTGACCAAGGATGGTCTCCCTATCACCCTCAAATATATACTCCTTGATCACAAATCCAGCAATTCTGGTTCTGTAGACTCAGAATGAGATCCAGAAATCTCCAGATTTTAAATTTCCTGGCTATTTCCAATGGGTCATCAAGTTTGGGATCTATTAATGTAGATGAACTGCTTAGGGGAATTCCAGCACTTAGCACAGCTTCATAGGACAGAAGGAAGGGGTGACCCCTGTGAGACCGTTTGCTTCACAATAGCAGGAGTAAAGAGTTTTCCCTCATGTCAGCTGCACCTTGACGTGAGGAGGTGGTGAGGGAATTCCTTGTGCCCCCTCTCTGGGCTGCAAATAGAAGAGCTGATTTCCAGAGGTTAGGCATGGAAGCATGTTGTTGGTGCTGTTAGTCAACATGCCTACAGGACACAACCGACTCAAGGTTTTTAGCATTGCCTCGTACAGAGCAGTTCCCAGAAGAGAAGCGCCCCTTTCAGAGGTTTCTGGCTAAAGTCTAGAGGACAGATTTTTTGTTTGTTTGGCTTTGGGCCACACCAGGCAGTGCTCAGGACTACTTCTTTGACTCAGGGATCACTTCTGGTGAATTTAGGGGATCATAAAGGATGCCAAGGATTGAACCTGGGTTGACTATTTGCTAGGCAAACACTATGCCCACTCTACTATCTCGCTAACCTCCTGGAGTAGGGTTATAACCTTGCCTGGGTCCATTTCTGACCCAAACTCTCCATTCAGACAGCCATGCCTGGACCTCAAAGCCACTGCAAAGACATGGGGTTGGATTGGTCATGTTGACCATGTGACCTAAGAAAGAGGGTGGTGATCCCTTTAATGAACACCACAGTAGCAGGCAAATACCTGATGAATATGGGGCAGGCTCTGGATCTCTGGAGCCTTCTCCACATGACAGTGGACTGACTGTCCTGCCAAGGTGTGGTCAGCTCAGCCTCTGGGGCCATGCTTGTTGACAGTCCTGCTCTGGACTATTCCAGTCATAAGCTGCTGTGCTTGGTGCTTTTTAGGTAATGGGCTGCTTTCTGCTTCCTCTTCAGGTGAGGTTCCTGCAAGCAGAGACCACAAAACACAAAACACTTAGGCTGGAATGCACAGTCCCAAACCAGGGTTTGAATCAGCTGATCCAAATCCAAAGGAGTTGACAGAAGGATATTTCCAAGTGCAGGGAGGTGGTGATTCCTAAAATAATTCTTGAGTAGAAGGCAGGATGGCAGGAACAACCTGCCCAAACCATTTCCTGTAGTGCTGCAGAGAACAGCACCATGAACCACATGCTCAGCTGACTGCTGGCTTTGCTCATCCTGAGATCAGCACCTTTTCGGTATTTTGCACGAGACTCTCAGAGGCCAGTGGAGAGCTTCAAACAGGTGGCCATTCAGGGTCGGTTTAGGCTACAAAGAGCAACTGAGTCAGATCCTGTCTTTGCTGGGACAGCCTGTTTATAAAGGCAACACCTACAAGCCCAGCCCTGCAGGCCCGCCTTTCATGGCCTACCCTGCAAGTCCCGTTGACTCAGGGATTTGTCAAGTATGGCCGGGCTCATCCTTTGTCCCACACAGCCTCTTCCTGCATGTTTTTTCCACTATTTGACCCCTAAGAAAAATCTTGCAACCATATTTTGTTTTCCTGCCTGTGATAGAAATTATTAGGTGAGCCTTCAATTAGTCTATGGGCAGAATAAACAGTAAACTCCAAACTTCATTAGTGAAAAAGACATATTGTTTTCCAAATTCCTTTCCTTTTGCTTTAAAATATGAACAGTTATTTTTTTTTTTGTTTACTCATTTTTGGTTTGGGGGCCACAGCCTGCAGTGCTCAGGGGCTTACTCCTGGCTCTGTGCTCAGGAATAACTCCTAGCGGGGCTCAGGAGTGCTGGGGATTGAACTGGTCCAACCGTGGCTGTGTGCAAGGCAAATGTGCTCCCTGCTGTAGTCTCACTCTGGCCTTACACTGTCACTTTCCAGTCACTAAATCTAACACAGAGTAGTTCTTTCTAAATTCTTTATTTTTTTCTTTTGAGGTTAAACCTGACAGTGCTCAGGGGTTATTCCCTAGCTCAGCACTCGGGAATTACTCCTGGCAGTGTGACCCCAAAAAGCAGAAGTAGGGCCACCTGCCCCTCGAGGTGTTGCAGGTGTGGCTGCAGTGCCCGGCTGCATTGGCAGGTGGCAGACAGGAGATAGGCTTGCATCTACCCCCCAGGGCTCTGACCTGTGGGCCCTGGATGGTGGATGGTCTGACATAGGAAGAACAGTGCACAGTCACGCAAGAGACTTGGATAACAAAGTAGGCTGGGATAGGTCCTTCCCAGGATCTTTCATATCTGTACAACGTAATGATCATTGTAGTTGTAACAAACTGGGGAGGTTGATGGGGAATAAGGAACTATAATGTCACATTAGAAATCACTGCTGAATATAAACATAGATACTTGCAACATAAACCATAAGGCAAGTCACAAGGTGTAGGAGAAGAGAGAGAAATACAAAGACAGAAATAGAGAGAGAAAGATAAGAGACTCAGATGCACGGGGGAGAGCTGCCATCTGGCTCTCCCCTACCTCAGCACCATGAGGCTCCGAGGAGGCAAGATGGGTTTTGGGTGTTGGCCTACCACCTCTGTATGGCCTCAGAAATAGCCAGATGAGATTCTCTCACCATAATAGCCGCCATTTTCGCAGTCCAAACCCCACAGCTCATCAGAACCCGTGCAAGAGAGACACTGATCTCAAGACCAGCTCAGAGCAGCCAGGTTTGAGCCCAGGTAGGCGGCTCTCAGAGGCAGAAGTCACTGGGCAGGGGCAACCGGCCATAACATACAGAGACTCAAACGCGGCTGGGGAAGCTGGAACTCGGCTTTCCCCAGGCTCAGCTGATGATGGGGTTCCCAGGAGGCCAGATGGGTTTTGGGAGTGGGCCCATCACCTCTGGGGAGTCCCGGAAGCAGCCGGATGAGATTCGCCCACCACACTAGCCGCCACCTTCGCTGTATGGACCCTGCAACATAATCAGCCCGCCCGGGAGGGATGCTACCTCAAGACCAGATTAACCGAGCAAAACGAATTCAAACCCAGGTAGGCAGCTCCCAGAAGCGGGAATCACCGGGATTCGTCAGATGGAGTCAGGGCCGGCCCTTCCCCCTCCATTTTGGCAGAGCCTGGTGGCCCCACCCAGGAGCTGCCCTGGGGCCATAACATGCAGAGACTCAAATGTGGCTGGTGAAGCTGGAACTCAGCTTTCCCCAGGCTCAGCTGACCATGGGGTTCCCAGGAGGACAGATGGGTTTTGGGAGTGGGCTCATCACCTCTGGGGGTCCCGGAAGCAGCCGGATGAGACTCACACACCACACTAGCCGCCACCTTCGCTGTCCGGACGCTGGGATGCTACCTCAAGACCAGATTAACCGAGCAAAACGAGTTCAAGCCCAAGTAGGCAGCTCCCAGAAGCAGGAATCACTAGGAATTCGTCAGATGGAGTCAGGGCCGGCCCTTCCCCCTCCATTTTGTCTGAGCCTGGTGGCCACGCCCAGGAGCTGCCCTGGGGCAACCAGCCATAACATGCAGAGACTCAAACACGGCTGGGGAAGCTGGAACTCCACTTTCCCCAGGCTTAGCTGACCATGGGGGGTCCCAGGAGGACAGATGGGTTTTGGGAGTGGGCCCATCACCTCTGGGAGTCCTGGAAGCAGCCGGATGAGACTCACCCACCACACTAGCTGCCACCTTTCGCTCTCCAGACACTGACCTTGAGGCCCCTAAGGCGCGCGGCGCAGAGTGGCCACACAGTCCATCAAACTAGTGGAAACAGTTATGTCCTTTAATGTACTGCATTCTATGATGTGTAGGAAAGTTAGGCGGGAGGGAGAAATAAAGAGGAGAGAAAAGACATACAGAACCCGCCAAGTAGTTGAGGTGTGGGAGGGGAGGGTGGGGACATTGGTGATGGGAGATGGGTTCGGGTGGAGGGATGGGTGTTGGAACACTGTAGAACCATAACTCTACATGAGCATCTTGCAATTGTATGTCTAAAAGTGGTGTAATAAAATTTGAAAAAAAATAAAATAAAAACTAAAATATACATATAAATTTAAACAAAGCAGAAGTAAATTGGCAGGGAATTGAACCTGGGTCAACTGCATGCAAGGCAAATGCCCTGTCCGCTGGTCTATTGCTCCGGCCCTTGTTCTAAATTCTTATATAAACATTTTAAGAGTACAGATTTCCCCCACCCCATTTTCTTTCCTAAAGAATCACACAGCAGGATTTTAGGGATGCCTCAGTGGTAAGAGCACCTGCAGCCCCATGTGTGAGGCTGTGAGTTCAATACCTGGGGCTGCCACATGTGTCAAGTACAGTCCTAAGAGCTCTGCATTCTGGGCTCTCTGGGGCTGCAGTTGTGTGTAGTATCCAGAGCACACAGCCAAAATGTGTATGAACGTGAGGAAAGGAGAGCTGTCCCTGGTGCAAATGTGTGCAAACACTGCTACTCAGTCTTTGACTTCTGGGAGTACTGTGGCCAGGAGTGTAAATAGTGCAACTCACCTGTGTCTGGAAGCAGTGTGATCAAGTGTGCAAGCACTGCAAGAAGATGTGTGATTCTTACTGAGCATGGGAAAGAGGAGAGAGAGAGAGAGAGGGAGAGAAAGGGGGGAGAAAGAGAGAGCGCAATAACAGCAGCAAAGGGAAGGGAAGAGGGAAAACACCAACCACATGGAACATCTTTCTTTTCTTTATTTTATGGCCACAGACAGTGGTGAACAAGAGCTATTTCTTGGATCTCTGCTTAAGAGCTACTTCTGGCAGTGCTCAGGGGACCATGTGGTACTGGGGATGGACCAGGGTCTCCTTCATGTAAAGCATATGTCTAGTCCATTGAGATATTTCTCCAGCCCAGGACATTTTCCTTTATTCTGCCAAATTTTGAGGATATAAATTCAAAATAAAGTAAACAGAGAAAAAGGTCCAGTTTCATGAAATGCTTTATTGGGCCCTTAGGATGCCAGGAATCAGAACCTGGTTCACCCCATGCAAGACAAATTCCTTATCAGCTGTACTGTCACTCTGGCCCCATTTGATTATTTATTTTAACTGTAAGTAGTATGATGACAATTTATTATTATTATTATTTGCTTTTTTGGGTCGCACCAGAAATGCTCAGGGGTTACTCCTGGCTCTAACAGTCAGAAATTGTTCCTGGCAGTGCTCACGGGACCATATGGGGTGTCTGGGATCGAACCCAGGTTGGCCACATGCAAGGCAATCGACCTCCCCACTGTGCTATCACTCCGGCCGCAATGACAATTATTTCTTATTCTGTTGGTTTACCAGTTTCTCTTGCTCACCTATTATAATGAACATGGTAACCACTCTCAGACTCTCAGACATGGGGCAGAGCTGCTACTTGCTCTCCCTGTGCCCAGCCGCTCATGAGGCACCCAGGAGGCATGGCGGGTTCTAGCCCTGGCCTGCCACCCCAGCAGAGCCTCACAACAAGCCCTACTCCATGGGGGTCACCATTTTCCACATCCGAACCTCCCTCTCATCACAACTCCACCCAGCAGACCAGACTATCACAGCCTGGCTAGCGCGCCACCAGCGGCCGCGCGGTTCATCAATAAATGCTTTATTTAGAGGTGACTACAAGAGTATGCCACCCGCACAGTAAGCCTGGCAAGCTGCTCGTGTCTTATTTGATATGCCAAATAACAGTAACATTTATATTAGGTCATTCCAATGAACTAATATAATGGTTTGAGACTCTTTATGTTCCTGGAGCAAGCAGATACCTTTGGGTTCTACTAGCATGAGACAGGACATATGGAGATATTATTGGTGCCCGCTCCAGCAAATAGATGATGAACAGGAAGATTGTGATTGTGATTGTGATGGTAGCCACCATACCTACACCCTCTTCCCCTTCACTAGCTTTCAGGCTCCTCAACCTTTATTTTGTTGTTTTGAGGGCACAACCGGCAGTAGTCAGGGCTTACTCCTAGCTCATACTTAGGTATCATCCCTTGCAGGTTCAGGGTACCAGATACCATATAGGGTGCCAGGGACTGAACCCAGGTCAGCCATGAGCAAGGTAAGTGCCTTATCCACTGTATCCCCGCTCTAGCCGCAGGTTTCTCAGCCTTTATATTGTCAGCATCGATGAATTTGTGCCCTAGTTTATTGTAACCAGGTCTGAGTCTCTTGTGCTTTGTCTATAGACCAAATCAATTGTGTTGAATTATTTTTAAGTGTTTCCTTTCTGAGTCAGGACTATGGCAGGACCATACAGTGCGCTATAATGAACACCACTCTACTCTGTATTTTCCCTGATGTGACCCTTGAACCTCTCAAAAGGTCATGTTATAGACAGCAAAGTCAAATGACCTTTCATTTCTTATATTCTACCTGTTATTCAAAGTTCCATTTGAATCTTATTACTGCACATGACTTATTTTATTACATTTTGCTTTCCCTAGTCTGTGAGTTCCCTAACTTATGTTGTTATTGTTGCTGTTAAATGAAAGGTCATTTGCTATCTCCACTGTATTTTGAATATCGTATTATTTTGTTGACTGCATTTATTCTCTTATTCTCCACCTCCTGTGCCTTTTTGGAGTCCACTGATGTCTCATTCTAATTTGGATTGATTTACTTCAGCGCATCTGCTCAGCAAGTGCTGGGAACTTTTTTTGTCATAGATTTCTGGTTAGTGAACACTTTTATATATTTCTATCCACATACAACCTTAAAATTAGATGGTGGAAAGCAAATGTGTGAGTTCTAGATTGTTAAGAAAGGAAAGTGACCACTTCCCATTCAGAGTTGATAACATTTGAATGTGCCCACTTTTTTTTTTTTGCTTTTTTGGGTGATACTTGGCAATGTTCAGGGGTTATTCCTAGCTTTGCACTTAGGAATTACTCTGGCGGTGCTCAGGGGACCATATGGGATGCCAGGGATGGAACCCTGTTCAGCCTCATGTAAAAGCAAATTACCTACACGCTGTGCTACCACTCCAGCCCTGTGCCCACTTTTAAAATTGGAATTTGGGGGCCGGAGTGATAGCCCAGTGGGTAGGGCATGTGCCTTGCACGTGGCCGGCCCATGCCAGCCCAGGTTTGAACCCCCGGCATCCCATATTGTCCCCTGAGCACCACCAGGAGTAATTCCTGAGTGCAGAGCCAGGAGAAACCCCTGAGCATCGCGGGTGTGACCCCCTAAAAAGCAAAAATAAATAAATGAATAAATAAATAAACAGATAAATGAATAAATAGATAGATAAATAAATAAATAAATAAAATTGGAATTCGGGACCTGAGTGATAGTTCAGTGGGTAGGGCATTTGCCTTGCATGTGGCCAACCTGAGTTTGATCCCTGACATCTCATATAGTCCCCAGGTACCCCCAGGAGTAATTCCTGAGTACAGAGCCAGGAGCAACCCTTGAGCATTGCTGGGGATGATCCAAAAAGCAAACAAACAAACAACAAATATATATATAAAGGAATCCTGTAATGTTAAATTGTATTCCCTGTAGATGACCTGTTGTTTCCATCAGAAAGACTTGAAATATGTGTGTGTGTGTGTATTTTTTTTTTTTTCTTTTTGGGTCACACCTGGTGGTGCTCTGGGGTTATTCCTGGCTCTTCAAGAATTACTCCTGGTGGTTCTCAGGGGACCGTGAGGATGCAAGGAATCAAACATGGGTTGGTCATGTGCAAAACAAACACGCTCCCTGTTGTACTATCGCTCTGGACCCAAGATTTGAAATATTTTATACTTGATGCTCTGAAACACCACAATAACATGTTTGAATCCTTAGACATGATTTTGTCAAAATTTTCCCAGGGACTGGGAAGAGGATACAGTGGGTCGGGCTCATGCTGACCTGCCGGATGTGGCCCTGATGGCCCGGAGGGAGTGTCGGCGTGGTGCAGGTGTCAGAGCACCACCATATCGTCGTAGCCTCTCATCGAACCATTGGCTGAGTGGACCAGAAATCATGGGGCGTGACCGCTGAGGCTCCTTGAACACCACTTGGGAGGCTCTTCCAAATTCTAAAATGTACAAAGCATCATTAAAAGGACATTCAAAATAAAACATCATGTATAGTTTTTCTGTTTGTTTTGCCTCTTTGGATGCTAGTAGTCCCTTATTATAATTTTTATTTATAGAGGTTTGCTCCTGTGTTCCTTTTTCTTGGGGATTTTCCTTTTTTTTTCTTGTGTTGGTCCTTTTTTTTTTGGATCTTCACACCGGCAATGATACTCCTGGCTTTGCACTCAGGAATTACTCCTGGCAGTGCTCGGAGGACCACATGGGATGCCGGATTGAACCCAGGACGGCACAGGCAGGCCGTGTGCAAGGCAAAAAGCCCCCACCCCCTGGGTCTTTATCTCTCCCTCTCCCCTTCTGTGTTCCTTCTTCAGTCTTGGATGAGGAATTAAAAGGTTGTCATTGTATATTTTGCCTCTTTGAAGAGTTCTGGTTGGCGTTAGACCGAGTATTGGTCCCTTGTTCCTTTTCGGTAAACTCTGCTCCCCACTTTTGACCCTTTTTACAAACTCCTTTCCACTTGACCTTAATATACATACTTTTTTTATTCCCAAATATTCCGTATTTGTCTCTCTCTCCTCTGGCAATTTGCAACTATCTTCTCTGTGTTTTCCAAAGTACTTTTCTTCTGAGTGCTATCTATGACAGACTGCAGGGACTAGCAGGTATTTTTAGGTCTCCTCAATGAGTTGAATTATCTTCGCATTCTTTGAGCCCTACTTTCCAGTTTAGTGCAAAGGTTGAATGTGAGGTCTGACTGCAGTGCGGGGACTTGACTGGTCCTCTGTGGTCTGGGAGCAACTTTCCCCCAGGGGCCCACCAACACACAGGATGTGAAGCTACCTCTGTTTTGGGTCCTGGTTGTCAATTGAGAGTGTATTGACTACCTTGGAGGAGAAATTTAGACTCTTTCCTGGTGGGGTAAATTGTGCATGGCTGGCTGCTGTGTGGGGTGAGGATGGTTGAGTGGGGCATTACTGCTTCCAGTTCATCTCAGTCTTGTTAGCTCCTCCCGCCTCCCTGTTTCATCCGTGTAGCATAGTTAAACCCAGAACCACACTGGGCCTGTAACAAGTAAATCCCTTTACTCTCTACTCTAGGTTGCAGCCTCCTTAGAGATTCAAAGCACGTTGCCAATGTGAAATCTAGAAATTTATTCCAGTTTCTTATCTCTGAAGTTTGTGCTCTGAACTGATTTATTTTACTCTCCTTTTATATTCTTGTACTACTAATTTAAACAGGGTTTCCAGAGGAAAGAGCAATAAAAAAAAAATTGCATTCTGCATGTGGATGCCACCTTGAATTGATTTTTCATTTGTCTCTTTTGGGGCCACTCTCAGTGGTGCTTGAGATCTAATCCCTGGTCTGTGCTTGGGATCATTCCCAGTAGTGCTAGGGGACCAAGCAGTTTGGGAGATCAATTCCTGCAAAACCTAGACTCCAGCCCATTGAGCCATCTTCCTGGCTCCTCACCTTGAATTTTCAAAATTCAGGAGTTTCCATCCTACCCTGGTTAAAAGCCTTATGCAGACACATGTAATATCTAGGAGGTTTATGACATGTTTCTCCCCATAAAAATAAGTTTTAGGTGCCTGAGAAATAATACAGTGGGTAGGGAACTTGCTTTGCATGTTGCTGACCTGAGTTTAATCCCTGTCATCCTGTATGTTTTTCCCAAGTACCATTAGGAGTAATTCCTGAGCACAGAGCCAGGAGTAACTTCTGAGTATATTTTGGTGTGTCTATATCTCCCTCCAACCCTCCCTCCCCCCAAAAAAGAATAAGCTTTACTAGTCTTTAAATGTAAAAACACTAAAGGCACCAAATCAGGTTGGATTCTGGTGCCCAAATAGAATAATTGCAATTTATTGTCTGCCTTTTGGTGAATGATACGTGATAGATATGAGCTCCTTAAAAAAGCCCTTTCACAGATGGAGCTGGAGATTTTGGGTGGTGAACTGCATAAAATCACTCAGCTAGCAGGAATAATCCTGTTTCCTATCTTTCTCCAGCTGATGCACGCACCATGCACGTGGGCCCTAAGGACACAAAGCTGATTCAAAGTATAGAGTGATGCCACAGAAGTTGCTTCTAAACAACAAGGTGACCACATCCAGCTCAGGGCATTGTGTCCATGGTCAGTGCAGACAGCAGAGGCTGTCAGGGGAGTTATCTATGTCAGTACTCTCTGCACAAACAGAACATTTCCAGAGTTAAAACTTCTGAGTTCTGCTCTCAAGAGACTACTCAACTCTGTCCTCAGCAAAGGCACTGTAATCATATTGGCATTTCAGTTGCAGAGAAAAGAAATCATTAATTAAAGTGTATGTGATCGAACGCTTATGGTGCATGTAGGATTCCATTAAGGGAACGGTAGTAAATGGGCAATGTTGTCATCAGTTACTTGTGACCAGATCCAAGCCACTCTGAGAAGTCATGTGATTTTTGTGAAAGTCCTATCATGCCTATCAGTCTGACATTTTATTTTTTAAAAAATATTTTATTACATCACCATTAGATATACAATTATAAGATGTTCACGTTTGAATTTTGGTTCTACAGTGTTCCAACACCCATCCCTCCACCCCTGCCCATCTCCCATCACCAATGTCCCCACTTCCCTCCCCATTCCCCAGCCTGCCTCCATGGCATGTTCTTTATCTCCTTTCTCTCTTTCTCTTTCTCTTCCTCTTTCTCTTTCTCTTTTTCTTTCTCTTTCTCTCTCTCTCCCTTCTCACTTCCCTTTCTTACACATTGTAAGAAATTGTAAGATTTCTTACACAATCTTACACATTGTAAGATTACAAAAATCTTACAATGTGTAAGATTGTAGGATATATTACAATCTTACAATTGTATTACAATATATTACAATTGTAAGATTGTAATATATCCTAGAACATGAATGGTTCCACTAGTTTGATGTGCGGGTCCGGACAATGAAAATGGCAGCTATTATGGTGAGCGGAGTCTCATCCGGCTGCTTCTGAGGCCCTACAGAGGGGATGGGCCACTCCCAAAACCCATCTTGCCTCCTGGAGCCTCATGGTCAGCTGAGCTAGGGGAGACCCGATGGCAGCTCTCCCCTGTGCTTCTGAGTCTCTGCATCATGGCCGAGAGCCACGAGGCAGTTCGTGGGTGGGGCCACTAGGCTTCTGGGACTGGTAAGAGAGGGGAAGGGGTACCCCAGCTCCATCTCCAGGAATGTCCGGTGACTTCCGCCTCTGAGAGCTGCCTACCTGGGCTCACTCGGCTGCTCTGAGCTGGTCTTCAGATCAGTGTCTCTTTTACGTGGTTCTGATGAGCTGTGGGGTCCAGACTGTGATAATGGTGGCTATTATGGTGAGTGAGTTTCATCTGGCTGCTTCAGAAGCCCTACAGAGGTGATGGACCCACTCCCAAAACCCGTCTTGCCTCCTGGGAGCCTCATGGTCAGCTGAGCTAGGGAGAGTCGGATGGCAGCTCTCCCAGTGTGTCTGAGTCTCTCATCTTTCTCTCTATCTCTGTCTCTGTATTTCTCTCTCTTCTCCTGTACATTGTGACTTGCCTTACAGTTTATGATGCAATTATCTATGTGTATATTTGTTGGAGGACATGTTTAGCTAATCTGGGAGTTTTGTTGTTTTGCTCACTCTCAGATTAATCTTATTTAAGCCAAGGTTCATTCTAATGAGATCTCTCTTCTACGTAAACACTGCTAGAGGGTGTGGGAGTTACAGAAGTCACCTTGATTGAATAACTTCTGACTTATACATCTACTAAGACTTCTATGTTTTCTAGATTGGGCACAGCTCCTCTTTATACCCACTGCACCCAACGTGGGACAGTTAGAATTTACCAGGAGACTACCACCCTGGCTACGCTGAGACTAAAGGGAAGACTATAGGAAGGATCATACTAGTTTGCTCTAAGCAGGCGAGTATGACCCTTTCAGTACATGAGAACAAGATACTCAGAATCACACTGGTGCAGATAATAATTAGGACCTTGTGGGTACCATCTAGATTACATGAAGCTCATGAAGTTAAGATGTATTACTTTATATCAGCCCCTCTCTCTCCAGTGTTTTACATAAGAGATAATCTCAGGATTAGTCCTTGGTGTAACCTTTGTTTATACCTGCAATAGGGTGTGGCACTACACTCTGTTTAGGGTTCTTTGTTGGCATGACAACCTCCCGATTGGATTACTTTGGTGTATATAAGGGGCTGACTTGAGGCCCCTTCACCTTTTGCCTTTTGGTTCCTCAGCCTTCAGCTTTTGGCTCCTGTGGCTTTTGGCTTTGTTTGGCCTTTTGCTCTTTGGCCTTTTGCTCCTTCTGGGTAGGACTCAGCTCAGGTGACATCCTCTCTCTTTGGTGGGAGACTTAGGCTCTTTTGTATGGTCTAAGTTCGGACCGGAGCTAGAGTTTGTTCATTATATTGGATTGCTGTGGAAGAGCTTTTGTACTATTAAAAGCCATTTTTGGAACTGCACCGGATTCGTGAGTTTTCATCTGTTCTCCCGGCGTCCTCAGAGGTAGAAGACAACCTCTGTCCTGACACTGTCGGGGATCCCGCGACGTTCCCGACATATATTCAGTAGTGAGTTCTAGTGTGATATTATAGCTCCTCATTCCCCATCAACCTTCCCAGTTTGTTACAGCTACAATGATCATTATGGTGTACAGATGTGAAAGATCCTGGGAAGGACCTGGTCCTAGCCGACTTTGTTATCTAAGCCTCTTGTGTGGCTGCGCACTGTCACAGCTCGTGCCTGGTCTGCCCCCTTGTCCAGTTCATCTGGTTGCGGAGATTGCCAACCCATAGCCATGCCCACCAGCATGGAGAGGGCGGAGCCCAAATCCCTGCTCCAATTCAGGCCAGCATGGCTTTCCCCTACATGACTGCTTTCCCCTAGGAGCTACGTTGGTTTCAGACAGGGACTAGCTGATTCCTGAGAGACTCCATGGGCTGCTCCATGTGGACCGGGCAGCACAGCTGTGCGTCTGGTCTGTCCCTTGTCCAGTTCATCTCTATTGTTAACTATTTTTGGCATTTTCAATATACCATGCATAGCTTGCCAGGCTCTGCCATGGCTCTGGGTTCATCCCAGGGGGCCCAGTCTTTTCCTATGTCAGACCATCCACCATTCAGGGCCCACAGGGCAGAGCCCTGGAGGTGTAAACAAGCCTATCTCCTGTCTGCCACATGCCAACTTAGCCAGGCACTGAAGCCACACCTGTAATACCTTGAGGGGCAGGTGGCCCTCAGCCTGACTTTTTAAAATTTTTTTGTATTTTATTTATTTTTTAATTTTTTTCATATATAATTAAAAATGTTTATTTGAAAATTTAAAAATCATTCCTTGTCTAGGTTGACAACTTGTACCAGTCTGACATTTTAAAAAGATTGGCATTACACTGGTGAAGGGATAGGTGATGGAACATTGTATAACTGAAATCCAATCATGAACAACTGTGTAACTGTGTATCTCACTAATTAAATTTTAGAAATTAAAATAATAAAAAATAAAAATAAATGACAGTGTGGGTTAATTCAAGCAAATACTTATTAAAATATTTATGAACTGTATCAAGGTCATCTGTCTTTTTTTAAGAGAAAAATTTTTTGATTTAATTAATTATTTTCATTTA
Organism: Cryptotis parvus; assembly: GCA_021461705.1. Taxonomy (NCBI): domain Eukaryota; kingdom Metazoa; phylum Chordata; class Mammalia; order Eulipotyphla; family Soricidae; genus Cryptotis; species Cryptotis parvus. The sequence goes on from JAJIBD010012298.1 coordinate 16,172, forward strand.
ATTTTTTAATTGAACCATCGTGAGATATGCAATTACCATGTTGTTCATGATTGGATTTAAGTCATACAATGTTCTATCACCCGTGCCTTCACCAGTGTACATTTCCCCACCACCAGTGTCCCCAGTTTCCCTCCTTCTGCCCCTTGACCCTCCCCCTAGCCTGCCTCTATAACAGCCACTCTTCTTTACATCATCATCATCATCATCATCATCTCTCTTCTTCTTTTTCTTCTTCTCTTCCTTCTCTTCTTCTTCTCCCTCTCCCCCCTCCCCTCTTTTTCTTTTTTCTTCTTCTTCTTCTTCTTCTTCTTCTTCTTCTTCTTCTTCTTCTTCCTTCTCCTTCTTCTCCTTCTCTCCTCCTCCTCCTCCCTCCCCTTCTCCTCCTCTCCCTCCCCTCCCTGTCCTTCTCCTCCTCCTTCCCCTCCCCCTCCTTATCCTTCTCCTCCTCCTCCTCCTCTTCTCTTTCTCCTTCCCTTTGGCATTATGGTCTGCAATACAGGTACTGAAATATGAAAGGTTATCAGGCCATTAGCCTTACACATGCGGAGGGGTAAAAATGCGAGAATGGTGGCTGTCTCGATGGGAGCTCCTGAGAGTGGGGTGGGTCATCATGTGGGGCATCATGCTCTGGATGAAGAGGCTCAGTCAAAAGTAATTGACATTATATTCTTCAGTGGGAGTAGCTGATTTCTCATTTTCAGGCTATCACATCTTATGGTGGGGGTTGGGGGTTTCTGTGAACAAAAAGTCTCTGATTCATGTTGTGCAGTTTGCATGGAGTGGAAAATAAGAGATCCATCTTGTGTCCTTGTAATTACTGCCTTAATTGCTGGAAGGAAATTGCTCTCTCTAGAAACCTTGGTACAGACACAACAGTAGCAGGAGAGACTTGCCACTGGGTTTACAGCAATCTTCCCAGAGACTAATTTCCTCTCCTCTGCAACCCCATAGGAACATCTACCCCAGGGAAAAGTTTATCAGCTTCTGTTATTTCCCTCAAGATGTTCTCTCTTTTGTCCTTCTTTTTTTTTCTTTTTGGGTCACACCCAGCAATGCTCAGGATTTACTCCTGGCTCTTTGCTCAAGAATTACTCCTGGCGGTGCCGGGATCGAACCTGGGTTGACCGAGTGCAAGGCAAATGCCCTACCCGCTGTGCTATCGCTTTGGCCCTCTTTTTGTCCTTCTTAAATTGATGATTGGGATCTATTCAAAGGAAGAAGGGGAAATTCCGCATAGAATTGTTTTGTAGCAGCAGGTTTTGAAATGTTTTAAATTGTATTTTTTTCTCATTACATTTTGTTTGAATGAGTTCTAATATTCTGTGACAGATTTTTGGTCAAACCGTTTCTATCTCTCGGTTGATTTATAGTTTTCTATATCATCTTTATTGGGAGGGGATATTTAGTTGTGCTAGGATCATAAGGTAATAATTATTTTTTTTCCTTTTTTTTATCACATTTGGCAGTGCTCAGGGGTTACTCCTGGCTCTGCACTCAGGAATTACTCTTGGCGCTGCTTTGGGGACCATCTGGGATGCTGGAGATCGAACCCAGTCTGGCCCTGTGCAAGGCAAATGCCCTACCAGCTGGACCTTCACTCTGACCCAGGTAATAAGGTTTTTGTGCCTTGCTATCGGGTATATTCATTCTTTAAAGATTAACTGTTACTCAATTCTACACTTAAGTTTACAGTTCTGATGTATCCTAATACTATGTTTAGTTTTTCTTGTCTTAGAAGTATATCATTGGGCTGGAGCAATAGTATAGTGGGTAGGGTTTTTACTTTGTATATGGCTGACCCAGATTCAATCCCCGGCATCCCATATGGTCCCATAAATACTGTCAGGAGTAATTCCTAAGTACAGAGCAAGGAGCAACCTTGAGCATTGCCCAGTGTGACCCAAAAAGAAAAAAAATTATTAAAAAAGTATATGGTTCCTGTCTTATAAATCTACACGTATTGCCATCTGTATCGCTGTATCACTGTCTTCCCGTTCATCACCGATTTGACTCAGCGGGCACCAGTAACATCTCCATATGTCCTGTCTCATGCTAGTAGAGCCCCAAGGGCATTTGCTTGCTCCAGGAAACATAAAGAGCCTCAAACCATTTCATCAGGTCATGGGAATGAGGTCTATAATTGTTACTGGTATTTGGAATACAACCATGACACGGGTAGCTTGCCAGGCTCTGCCATGCGTGATTGCCATCTGACTGTACCAAAAATAGGTGGGGGAGACACTTCCTCCCATAGGCATACAAAGACCCGTGAACATATGAAAAAGTGGTCATTGTCACTTGTTATCAGGGAAGTGCAAATTAAAAATGGGCATCAGAGATTTTCTCACACCTGTGAAAGTGGCATGTACCCAGGGGTCAGAGAACTAGTACAGGAGGTAAAGGCTTGCTTTGCATCCTGCTGATTCTTGTTCAATCACGGCACTGCATATCATTTAATGAGCACCGCTAGGGGTCACCCTTTGAGCACTGCGGGTGTGACCCAAAAGTAATCAGAAGATCATGATCACGATCACGATCTTCCCGTTGATCATCTATTTGCTAGAGCGGGCACCAGTAAAATCTCCATATGTCCTGTCTCATGCCAGTAGAGCCAGGGGCATTGGCTTGCTACAGGAACATAAGGAGCCTCAAACCATTATATTAGGTCATGGGAATGACCTAATATAATTGTTACTGAATTTGGCATATCAAATACAACACGAGAAGCTTGCCAGGCTTGCCGAGCGGGAGGCAAACTCTTTTAAACACCTCCAAATAAAGCATTTATTGATGAGCCGCGGGGCCTTGCCGGTCACGTAGCCGGGTTGTGATGGGCTGGTCTGCTGGGTGGAGTTCTGACGAGAGGGAAGTCCAAATGTGGAAAATGGCGGCTCCCGTGGAGTGAGGGGGTGGTCTGGCTTGTTGTGAGGCTCTGCCGAGGTGGTGGGCCAGGGCTAGAACCCGCCATGCCTCCCGACTGCCTCATGAATGGCTGTGCACAGGGAGAGCAAGGAACAGCTCTGCCCCATGTGTGAGAATCTCTGGACCAGCATACCTGGCGCGGATTGAGGAAAAAGCTGCTGCAGGGTGGGTGTCGGGTGTCGATGATCCAGGCTGTGATGGAGATCAGAAGATAATGGCATATATCAAAAAGACTGGAAACAACCATTGTAAACAAGGTTATAGAGAAAAGGTGTAGCTCATGCGGAGAAGAGTATGGCGACTGCTGGGGCATGCCAGCAGTTGGGAAACTGTTCATTGAGGCCAGGATTCTGAAACTGGTCTGAAACTATAAGTAGAGGCTTCTTGATGAAGAGAGCAGTGGTCCTTGGTGCCTGGGTAGTAAGGCCAGCATCTGGGCCATGGGGTCCCTGGTGCCTGGGCCGGATAGCCAGCACCAGGGAGGAGAAGTTGCTCCTGATGCCTAGGCAAGAACGCCAGCAACAGAGCCACAAGGCTACAGAACTACAGGGCAATAGGCCCAAACAGCAGAGAAACAAAGAAATAGATGAGGGACACAGAGTAACAGAGAAACAGAGGCAATATGCCAAAATGTGAAACAGATTTTATATTATTAAAGTGTAGTTATTCCATTGTGAATGTATACCACAACTTCTGTACCCCATCATCAGCCATTGGACTTACTAAAAGTAACCTCAGGCTGGGGTGGGGGAGATAGTCCAGGGGTAGGGCGTTTGCCTTCCCACGTGGCAGACCGGTATTTGATCTCCGGCATCCCATATGGTACCCCAAGCACTGCCAGGAGCAATTCCTGAGTGCAGAGCCAGGAGTAACCGGGAGCATTGCTGGGTGTGGCCCAAAAGGCCAGAAAAATTAACTTGAATGGAACTGAGGGCATATGTTAAGTGCAGTGAGTCAGAGGGAGGCCGACAAATACCAGATGACATCATTTACTTGTGGTCTGTAAAGAGACAAAACAAGGGAATGCAGAGTATCACATGAGGATAAACCCTCAGCTTTTGATCCAAACTCAGATTACCAAGCAGTGGAGCAGTGGAGGAAAGGGGGGATAAGGAAAAGGTGAACTCCAGTGACACAAGGGACAGTAGGGGCAGGACTTGGGTACTTTAGGTGGTAAAGGAGAGTGACTTCATCAAAACTCAAAAAGTTAATCTATTGTCACTATGTTACCTAAACTATAATAGAAAATGAAATGTATTGTGATCTGGCGGGGTATGCTGGGTCACTTGATCACTTGAATCCCTTTATTCATCGATTTGCTAGAGCGGGGCGCCAGTAACATTTCCATTGGACCCTATCACGTGCCAATGTAGCCCAATGGAATCTGGTTGATTCAGGAATCAACCATACCTAAATTTAGACATACCTAAATTTCATGGCCATCCTAGGTATGCTGGGTACCCTGACAAAATTGGGGGAGAGGAGTCAGGGATCCCCTTCTGCCCCAGAGGATTGGCGGCCTGTGGATGGAGAAAGACGGGAGAATCCAGCAAAGTTTCTAAAGGCTTTACTCTTGCAGGTTCTGGTATAAAATCCAACAACATGAAAACCCTTAACTTAAGTTCCTAGCTGGGCCCCAGCCAGGTATAGGTTCAGAACCCCGACCAAGATGGCCGCCACCAGGTGTTGAGTCCCAATAGGGAGGAGAACAGAGAGGAGAGGGCGAATGGCAAAAGGCAAAGGGGAGAAAAAGAGAGAGCCCGGAAGAAAGCAGGCTACAGTTTTTATATCTTTTCAATTGAGACCGCTGTATCTGGTTATGGTGCTCAGGGTTTACTCCTGGCCCTGTGCTCATGGTTCATTCCTGGAAGGGCTCAGGGGGACCATATAGGATACTGGAGATGGATGGCAAGTGCTCTACCCACTGGATAATCTCTCTGGCCCTACATTTTTCCATTTAATAAATGAGTTTCTGGTTTTCCATATTATTTCTTCCATTTCATTAATATTGGAAGTTTAAGTTCAAATTCTGTCTTGTTTATTTTGATCAAACTTCATTATTTTGGGGGGTTCTTATTTTGAGGACTAATTATTTTTAGGGTTTTGGAGGGGAGATCTTTCAAGTGGTGCTCAGGGAGGCCTGGGAGTCCCTCCTGGTGATTCTTGGCCACTGGGACGATGGTTCAATGTAAAGACTGAGGATGTGCTTCTTGTGGGGTCCTTTGGTTCCAGAGATTATGAAACCATGCTGGTGGTGCCCCTGAGCCCCTGGGCTAAATTGGCAGTACTTGCGACACTATGTGGTTCTGAATAAGCTTTATGTAACACATGTAGCTAAACCCTTGTTATAAATCTTTAGCCCCATTTTTCAGGATTTTTTCTCTCAATTACAGGGTGTTTTTGGCTTTATGGGTGACACCCTGTGATGCTCAGGGTGCCCTACCCAATGGCAGTGCTCACTATCTCCTGGTAGTGCTTGGGGGACCATATGGGAAGCTGGGGATTAAGCCCATGTTGACCACGCATGAGGTAAACAAATACCCTACCTTCTGTACTATTACTCTGACCCAAATTACAGATATTTTAAACTTAGAAATTCAATTTTATTGCAATGAAAAATTTATTTTAGCTTTAATATTATTTAATATCACTAACTTTGCAATAATCCCCAAATGCCAGGTAGGTAATTCAATGGAAAAATATTTTTTATAATAGAATATTATAATATTATCACTTGATCACTTGACATCCCATTATTTGTCGATTTGCTTGGGCGGGCACCAGTAAAGTTTCTATTTGTCCCTGTCACATGCCAGTGTAGTCAATGGCATCTGCTTGCTACAGGGATATGAAGAACCCAAACTGTTCGTTTAGTGTCTTGATGAAGATGTCTGACCATCTTGTAGGTGGGTGGTCATGTGATCTTTTGATAATTATAGAAACTACATAGTTTATAAAGTTTTACTTTTTGTATACAATATATAGGAGGAAGTTTAATTGCACACCTAAACTATAAATTATTTGTTGAAATTTTGTTCTATAATGGAAAAATATTCATCCTGCATTTCTTACTTGAAAATGCTTCAGCTGTGCTTTGGCTAATGTCATGGGATTTATTAGTTTATTGAAAATGATATTTTTTGATAAAAGATAGATAAAAATTAAGTGTCTCTATGAGGAAAATTTCTTTTATATTAAACAAATGTCAAGAGGAATATATTGTGATTAATATAATAGTATATCATCTATAATTGAAATTACATATAAATGATAAATCACAGTTTGTTAAGCAATAGAAAATGATTTTTACTCAGTTTTATTTTCATATTTTATCAGACACTTTAAACTGATTGCTACTTAGCACTCAAGTTAAAAAGTCGAATTATGGGGCCAGAGTGATAGTCCAGTGGTTAGAGCATTTGCCTTGCATGTGGCCGGCCTGTGCTGGCCTGGGTTCGATCCCTGGTATCCCATATGATTCCCTGAGCACTGCCAGGAGTAATTCCTGAGTGCAGAGCCAGGAGTAACACCTGAGCATTGCCGGGTGTGACCCAAAAAAAAAAAAAAAAAAAAGTCGAGTTGTCTATATATTAATTTCTGTTCAAAAATTATTACTTCACATAACAAAATCCATTCAATGCTGTCTGTGACAATAAAGCATTAGAAATACCGTGAATGATTCTACTTTCTATGAGTACTTGACTGTTTTGTTTTTGGGGGTAGAGGTTAGAGTCACACCTGGAGGTGCTCAGATGCTTGTCCTGGTTCTGTGCTCAAAAGTCACTCCTGACAGTGCTTAGGGGATCATATGCAGTGCCAGGAACAGGATTAGGGGCAACAGCGTGTCAGGTAAGTGACTTAAGCCCTGTCGTTTCTCTTTTTGTGCCTTCTTCATTGTTTCGATTTCTAGACATGGGTCAATGTGTGTTGGCAGTTAATTTTTTCCTACATTTTTTATTTTTTCCCTCAAAATTGCCAGAATATTTCCTGTATTTTCTGATCTTAATAGAAGAATTTATGACTAGGAAATTACATTCAAACTAGAGCACATTAATTTGAGATATTGTTAGTCTCACCTCTAAAAGTATTTACCTTTTCTATTTTTAGGGTCAAAGCTTTTATAGCTATAAATTCAGAGAAGGAATGCAACTGAACATGGCCAGAGGACTTTAGAAGTGAGAAAATATTTGGTTAAGAGGCTGGAAGATAGAATGTTAAGGCATGTGCTTGGAGTTGAACCAATGTTGGCCATACGCAAGACACGCACCTTATCTTGTACTGTTTCTCCAACCCCATTTTTCACTGCTTGAAATAGATCTTTTAAGAATCATTTAAGCAGAGATGATGAAAAATCCACTGAAGAGGTAAGGTTTTAGGGTGCTGGGAATAGCTAGTTGCTTTTAAATTGCGCCATAGCTCCTGACCTATGCCTGAAATCCCACAGGTAGTTCTGTTCCTGGGAACATGATGCCTTATTCTTTTTGTTTATAGCATCACTTTCAGAAAACAAAGAAGCAATGGTATCTATCACAGGAAGAAGTACATAAACACATAGTTACACCATCTGCAACAAATTCATTTTTATATGAATATAAAGAATACAAAACTAATCAATTTCTTGTACTTCATTTCCTTGTTTTAGGCTAAAGTGTGTATCCCCTATCTTGGAAAGTATGCAAAATTGTGGTCAGAATAGACAAACAAATTCCATACAAAGATATAATTTAATATGCTCAAATGTGAGTTTAACATTAAAGCTGCTATTTTTAGCTTGCAGGAAAAGATGAAACAGTGGAGTGCTATTTGAAAAGATGCAAATGTCATCTTTGTTTTGTTCCATTTGAGGGACTGAGGATCAAATCCAAGACCTCACGCATAAGAGGAATGTACTCTGTCTTATAGAATATCTTCCACTGGACCACATCCATCAGCCCACAATTGTCATTCCTGACATTCAATAACTTTCCTAACATTCAATAACTTCTGTTGATTTGACAGACAATGAGGCAACACTCTTATTCACAAACATAGTGATGGAATTCGAACTCCCATCACAAACTTTGCAAGAGAAGAGCAGGTTTGAGTCAAGGAAGAGCAGAGTTTTCCAGGTCTCTTTGGGGTTAAACCATGTAGCATCCAATCCTTTGTGAAGTAATTTTTGGCAGGGTTTGTATGCTTTAAGTCAGCAAGTTAAGAATCATGAACACATGAAATTTCAAGATCACTGGAGCAGAAATAACCATCAAAAGAATTGTTCAGGGTTCTTGGTCTCTACAGAATTTTGCCTGTAGAAACATTGGGTGAGGAAAAAGTACTCTCTATTTCAACTTAAGGAAACAAATATTCTATGATTGAAAAGTTAATGTGACTGCCTGCTCTGTTTCCTTTTCCAGAGAAGCAGTTTGGAAAGAGGAGAGACTCGGCATAATAGGATGTAAGACTTGAATGGAAAGAATGACCTCATTGATTTTATCAAAAGTATCCACCAATAAATCAACCATGAATAAACATATCCATGTCCAATTGTCCTAAGTAAATGTGCCTTTACTCTAAGCATTCCTACCACCCCCGCCTTTCTCCCCCCCGCCCCCCCCCTACCCCCTTGATGGTCATTCAAGTGCTCTAGTTCTGCCTTCTTAGAAACCCAACATTTTTTGGGGCACACCCGCTCAGGGTTACTCCTGACTCTTTGCTCGAATTTCTCCTGGGGGCTCGGGGACCTAGGGATGCTGGGGTGACCCGGGCCGCGGCCGGCGGCGCCCCGCCGCCGAAACCCAACATTTTTTATCTACAGGAAAAGTATTCTGTTTCAACTGTTTTTGGGACCTAAAATAAGCAAATGAACATCATTTTGAAGAAGTGGTGAACTGAGACATTGAATCTCACAAAGCTGATTGTCCTTCATAGAAATAGATCATTGGACTTATTGCAGGATGGTTGACAGCCTCATTTACCTTTAACGTTCATCTGGGGGCCTGGGAATGTGGCTCAGTGGTGGAATACCTTGGATATATGATGCCCTGGATTTGATCTCCAGCATAGGAACCATCAATCCTACCACTACCAATTACAACAAAAGAAATAAGTATTTGCTGGGTAAGAAACCATAAAGCATGTATCTTTATTCTCCAAAGCTATCATCCTATACATACCATATTCTGTCAAGCATCACAAGGCTCTGTCTCTACAAAGAATATTAAGATTGTTCTCTACTTTTTATCTATTCTTTTTTAACTTTTTTCTTTTCTTCTTTTTGGCATTTTTGGGTCACATATGGTGATTCTCAGGGGGTTACTTCTGGCTCTGCACTCAGTAATTAGTCCTGGCAGTGCTCGGGGACCATATGGGATGGATGACCTGGATTGAGCACAAGTGGGTCCGGTGCAGGGCAAACACCCTTCCCACTGGACTATTGCTCTGACCCTAAAATTGTTCTTAGTTGAAGTTTTACTTTGCATTTTTTTGTCTTTTGGGTAGCACCTGGTGAGGGTCAGGGGTTACTCCTGGCTCTGCACTCAGGAATTATTCCTGGTGGTGCTCTGGGAACCATACGGGATCCCAGGGATCAAACCTAGGTCAGCCACATGCAAGGTAAGCATGCTATTGCTCTGGCACCTGGGTTTTGCCTTCCTAAAGGAATTTATAAACAGGTTCTTCAATGGTGTTGAGTGTAGGGCAAGAGAGGAATGTCAAAAAGTGATTCCACTGGAAGGTCATGGAACAGTGCTGTGGATGCCCTCCATATTCTTTTAAGATCCTAGAACAAAAATCAGTAGTTCAGGAGTGGGTGGGGTATTACTTCATTAAGGAAACACGTCAATTTTCTTCTGTTTCAAGTCACAAGCCAGCAGTACCAGCTCCAGAGACAATGGCTTCCCAAGATTCCTGCAATTATATGCAGGCAATTTTCATTTTAAGCATGTGGGAAACAAACTTGAAGGGGAGAAGATTTTGTACTGGAGCAAGTACAAATTTTGATAGAGTTTTAATCATTATTGAATCATCAATTTTCTCCAGAATGTTTTTGTTTCTTTTGCTTTTAAGTAGAATTACAGCAAAGACTCTCACATGGCATTCGTTATTCCTCATCAATTCTCCCCCATGAATTGACTTTGTGAAGAGATGAGGAAATTTGTCTGATTGAATATCCTCCATTCTGGCTTTGTCTGACTGTTTCAGGAGGAAATTGTTTAACTTCTTCTGGTATTTTCCATAAACATGAAATGACATGTTTAAAGATTTGATACGATTCAGGTTCAATCTTTTGTGCAGAGATAGGTGATACCAATTACTTTGAATCATCAGGAGACAATTAATGCCAGCATGATCTTATCAGTGATGTTACATTTGATACATTGTGTCCAGCAGCCTTATGTCAGTCATATCAGTCCTATAGAGATGTATTGACCTTTTGGAACTAGCAATAAATGTGTGAGCTAACGCCTGGTTACATACACACATTCTGTCACCTGATTTATTTCAGTGTCTCTGTGTTCACCGTGCCCTCTTTGCTGATGACCACTGCCTTGAGTGCCATTGTTTACTATACTTTTCCTAGTGTTTCAATTGTGTTGAATGGAAAAGGGTCTCTGACTACTGTTACTCTAACAGAAAAAGGGGTCCCATCCCTGATGTTTTCTTTTCAGAATAAAAATTCTGACTGATAATCGCTTGCAATAATAGCAAACAAGTTTTTTTCTCCTTGCTCTTTTCCTTGTTTAATTTTGAGTGTTACATAAACTAGAGATTTTTTTTTCCTTCCTTTCATGCTCCAGGGATCCCAGATTTAGCCCATGGGCAGTCTTTCATTCTTCTTGCAAGCCTTTTTTTGACACATCTCCACTAGACTCTAAGCTCTTTCTTGCTCTAGGGTCAACAGATAAATAAATTTTCCATGCCTTACAACTGAAATCTATCATTTTACCAAGAAGTTCTGAGTCCTTTCAGAAAAGATTCTTATTTAGAAATAAAAATCTAGGCACTAATAGAATCCTATGTTAAAGGAACGTCAATGGACAAAAGGATTTTAGATGCTATCGCCTGGCAACTTTAATAATCACACTTGGTCCTTTTATGCATGATA
>JAJIBD010012299.1:0-39813 GCA_021461705.1 Cryptotis parvus
TCCTTAGCGGTTTGGGCGTGGCCCAAGAACCACAAAAGTTTACACAGTATAATTTCAACATATATATATATATATATATATATATACACACACACACACAACATATATATATACATACATATATATATACATACATATATGAAGGACATATATGTCCTTCATAAGTGTATATATATGTATATATACATATATATACACATATATGTGTGTGTATATATACTTATGAAGGACAAGTGAAGGTATCTATATATATATATACTTCATAAGCATATATATATACACATATATATATACTTATGAAGGACATATGAGAACAAAGAGAATTGCAAATAGGTTTTTTTTTTTTTTGGGTTACACCTGGCAATGCTCAAGGGTTACCTCCTGGCTCTGCACTCAGGAATTACTCCTGGCGGTGCTCAGGGGACCATATGGGATGCTGAGGATCCAACCTGGGTCAGCTGGCAAGGCAAATGCCCTACCCGCTCGACTATTGCTCAGGCCCCTAATAGGTTATTGTTGTTGGTTTTTTTTTTTTTTTGCTTTTTGGGTCACACCTCGTGATGCTCCGGGGGTTACTCCTGGCTCTTCACTCAGGAGCTACTCCTGGTGGTGCTTGGGGACCATATGGGATGCTGGGGATCAAACTTGGGTCGGTTGTGTGCAGGGCAACGCCCTACCTCGCTGTGCTATCACTCTGGCCCCTAGGTTTGTTTTTGTACAGTAGAATTCATTGACAGTTTCCCTTTGCTTTGAAAAAATTATTTTTTTTTTGCATATAGATGAGATGTATACAAAGTTTGATGAAGAAAACAGAAGAAAAAATTTTATTTGAGCAACTGGTTTGATTGAGGAGGTATGACAGAGTTAGAAATCAATTAATCTTGGTTTGAATAACTTGGAAAGTGCCTCCTGGAATCATCCTTGAAGGCTGATGACCATCTCCGCTGGGGAACCAGACAGGAGGCAACAGGCTTAAGTTATAGCATGAGGGATTTAGATAAGAGAAAGCAAAAATTTTTTAGACAGTGAGGTTTGATAGTCACTGGAATGTGTAACTGGGGAAGCTTGTGGAATTTCCTTCTCTGGAGGCCTTTAAAACATAGAGTAGTATCTCATCTTCCTGAAGGATGGACTCTATTTAACCTTTCAAAGGGTCCACTGAACCAAGGCACATACTCCTTAGAGAGAACAGAAAGCTCGCATATTTCCAGGTAGCCGAATAATGAAAGTAGGGCAAACACATTTCATATTGAATTTGATTTATATGTCAACATATTCAGTTCCATGTAACCAATCACAAACTATGGTTGTTATAATTCTCTTTATTTTGGTCCAGTGTTTCCCCTTTTAAAGTTTATAGATCAGGATTTAAGTAAAAATACTCTAAAGGCAGGAAGAACTCTAACCTTAGTCTAGAGCATTTTTTAAAAATAGGGCTTTAGAAAGAGAAAAGAACTGTTTAGATATGTTTGATTCTGATTTCACTTCCTACTCTAAAATTTAAAATAACACTACGTGGTGTGATTTGATATTCTATGGGCAAAAGTTTTAAAAAAATGTAAACGTCTGTGACTAATGTTTTGCAGTTCTGATATCCCATGCTGGAAGAGGTTCTACTATTTAATTTCCTCTCAGGAAGTCAACAGTCAGAAGTCCAAGTGCAAGGTCAAGATTTGAACTGCTGGTAATGGTAATTACTTTAGTGTCTGAGCCCCCACTTAATGAAACATCCTACCCTGAAAACATTGGTAATAATTAAAGTGCTTGAACTATTTCCTCTTATGATTTAAGGATTCAGCCTTATAAAATTCAGAAATAAATAGGACAAATATTAGTGAAGAAAAAAGGGACTTCTCTACGGTGAACTTAGTGTGTATATACACACATGTTGATTTCAATGATGCATGCATAATATCTAATAATGTTACAATGGTTCGTTAGTTCCATAATACCAATAGGTACAGCAGGATGATGTGTAAAAATGGAGGGAGAACTATTATCTATAAATTAAGGAAAAAGAGCACAAAAAGAAACCAACCCTGTAGCTATTTTGAGTTTGGACTTTCAGCCTCTAGAATATTGAGAAAATAAACTTCTGTTGTTAAGTAAGAGAAAAAAAGATAACGGTGTGCAGTAATAGTTGTATTTTCCATATTTAAGTGTCACTGCAGACTGAAGGTATTGTCCTTTTCCTTCCTAAAGATCAACATGTACCACAGAACAAAGGACTGGAAGCTTTAGAACTCATTATCTACCTCAAGTGAAACATCCAGACAAATCTACGTCTGATTTCTTTCTCTTAGTTGATTTGCAGATATTGTACACTAATTGTAAAACCTCATCTACATATAGCCATTGTAGTTACCAAAACATTTATTAATTTAAAATCCTATTAAGATCCTATTAAGAACCTTCTACATAAGGTCTTCCAGAGGCAATGATATCTCATTAAGGAGATCAAGGAAATGCAGAGTTGGAATACTATTCATCTCAAAGTCTGTCTTTTTTTTTTTTTTTTTTTTTGGATCACACCGGAAATGCTCAGGGGTTTCTCCTGGCTCTGCACTCAGGAATCACTCCTGGTGGTGCTCGGGGGACCATATGGGATGGACCATATGGGATTCCAGTGATCGAACCCAGGCCAGCACAGGCCAGCTGCGTGCAAGGCAAACACCCTACCCACTGGGCTATCGCTCCAGCCCAAAGCCTGTCTTTTCTACTATATGCAGTCTGTGAAAACATGGTTTCCTGGATATTTTTTAATTTATTTTTTACCATTGACAAAAATTTTTTGGTTTTATTCTAACCCAAAATCAAAGTAGAGATCATAACATTAATGTTATGCTAATCAAATTGAAAGTTGTGCCAACATTCGTATGGAGAAGAAAAGATTGCTTGAAAAACCTGGTATTTCATACCTGTATTTGAAATTTTTGATAGGGCACTTAGAAGAAAATTATAAAATAGTCTGCTTAGCAAACTGTTGACTATTAAGAAATATCTTCTCGTTGTTACAAACTTTACATTAAATTTTTGCCTCGATCTGTGATAGAATAGCAAGCATAACTCCCATGATTCCTTGCGATCTGTCCTGGGTGTCTTTGTGGTACAGAGGCTTTATTTCCTTCCCTAGCAGTTCGGAAGTTTGTTTAATCCTGACTCAGAGGAAGCATGGTTCTTGTTTACAGCTCCAGAGTGTACATAATAGATAAGCAACTGACTTCCAAAAGACCCCCCACTTCCTGGGTGTGTGGGTGTCCATGTGCTTGCGCCTGTGAATGAAGATTGTGCAATCAGCCTGCCTGCTGCATCAGGTTGCAAACCTACTTCATGTCTCTTAAGTACTTCTCTAGCAGGCCTGGTTTTATGCACCCCCAAATCATCGTATTTCATGGGTGGTATGTTGGTTACTAATATGCACCAAAAGGACCATCAGTTTAAAACAAGATCATACCTGATCTAGAGGCAGGGAGTCTAGAAATTTGCCTGCAGGAATATTGTGAAATGAAGCCACACATGGTCATAGACGAGCATTGTTCCATCAGTTGGGCTGCTTACTGGACTGCCCTTAATGCAGGCCCGGCATGGGGCTAGAGCTATCAGCATTATCTCCTGACTTGATTCTAATGGTGTGTCTGAGACCACGTGGAGAAAGCTCTGTTCGCTTTTGTTTGACCAGGTGGCACTCGGGCCTGCTACTTACCCAGTGCTCAGGGGCTCCTCCCCATATGACTAGAAGGCAGTGAGGTTCCCAGGACCCAAATGAATGCTCCAGCATGAAAATATGCTTCCAGTTCTTTGTGCCATCTCCTTTGCCTGGAAAAAGTGCTTTTTTTATGGTGACAAAGATTAGTTGTAAATATTTATCTGTATCAGGGTATCACTGTATCACTGTATCACTGTCTTCCCGTTCATCATCGATTTGCTCGAGCGGGCCCCAGTAACATCTCCATATGTCCTGTCTCATGCTAGTAGAGCCCAAGGGCATCTGCTTGCTCCAGGAACATAAAGAGCCTCAATCCATTCCAGAATGAGGTCTATAATTGTTACTGGTATTTGGCATATCAAATGCAACACGGGTGCCCGGAGCGATAGTCCAGCGGGTAGGGCGTTTGCCTTGCACGCGGCCAGCCTGTGCCGGCCCGGGTTTGATCCCGGTATCCCATATGGTCCCCCGAGTACCGCCAGGAGTAATTCCTGAATGAGAGCCAGGAGTAACCCCTGAGCATCGCCAAAAAAAAAAAAAAACAAAACAAATACAACACGGGTAGCTTGCCAGGCTCTGCCATGCAGGTAGCATACTCTTGTAGTCATCTCTAAGTCCAGCATTTATTGATGAACCACGCAGCCGCTTGGCCGTGCGAGCCCCGGCTGTGATAGGCTGGTCTGTTGGGTGGAGTTCTGATGAGAGAGAAGTCCGGATGTGGAAAATGGAGGCCCTCACGGAGGGGGGTCATCTGGCTTGCTGCAAGGCTCTGCTGGGGTGGTGAGCCAGGGCTAGAACCCGCCATCCCTCCTGGGCGCCTTGTAAGTGGCTGGGCACAGGGAGAGCCAGTAGCAGCTCTGCCCCATGTCTGTGAGTCCCCATGTCTATGAGTTTAATACTCTGTACCCTGTGTAATCAGGGTGCAGAGTATTAAAATTTTGTTTTAAAATTTTATTGAGAGCTATAGAGAACTGTACTTGACAAAGTTATTAATCATTAAGTTTTTTGTCACATAAGGTTCAGCACCAATCCCATCACCGGTGTCACCTACCCTCCACCAGTGTTCCCAAGATCCTCCGAGTGCCCCTCCACAACTCCTCACCTCTCAACACCCCCACCCATCTCCCCACCCACCCCAGCTTGCAGGCACCTTTGAAAAGTTTGGTGGTTGTAGCTCGGATCTCATAGTTTGGGTGTTGTTGAGTCTGTGGGTTGGATATAGCAAATACCACTCCCTCACACAGCTGGTGCACCTGAGGCCCCTCCCCGCCTCCTTCTCTCATCCTTCTGTTATTTCTTTAAAGTGCAAAGAAGATCAGAGAATTCCCAGGAATGTCTCTTTGTTGTACTGATGGAGAGTGACAGTGATGAAGGGAGATCTGGTCCCTGCATTCAAAATTCAATTAGTGTTTTTGCTACAAATTTCTTTGGTTCTTTTTCCCATGTGATATGACACAAAAATTCAATTGTAGGTTAGACAAGACATGACAGATTTTTTTTAATTTCAAGGGGATTAGGTGAAGATGTTAGAGAGTTGGTGGTGGGCAGATGGAGCTGCACTAACCTCAGACGTGTCAGGGCGGGAGGCTCCAAGACAGAAGACACCAGAGGCCTAGGGTCATTGTTTCTTTTCGAATTTTCCTGGAGGCCCTGTGTTTTACAGAACTGTTCACAATACAGGGGCTGACACCACGCCACCACCAGAGTTCAGCTTCCCTCCATATTTATGTGTGCAAGCCAGAGGTGAAGACTGCATGCTTATGTCTGTAACCTGACTTGGGCAAAGCACTAAAATGGTATCATCCATCACAAGTAACACGAATATTAAAAATTCAGAAGCAGGTTTTCAACGAATTCTCCTCAAAACAGGCAATTTTTATTCTCTAAAGATGTGCTTATGAAATTTAGGCATTTTGGGATAACTCTTAGTGTTAAAAGCCACAGTTGTTGTTTCCTTTGTTTCTTGCAGTTGCTGCGGCCACTAAACTAGGAAGCTTGCTTGCTCCACTTCTGCAGTAAGCAGCTTCAGTTTTGCAAAGTGCATTGGACAGGATTATAAGGATGCGGACTGCAGGCGCCGAAAAACCTACAAGTGTCCATGAGAATGACCACAAGGCACAGGACGTGGGTGTATTTATCTGTTTGTCTCATTACTGGGAAGTCTTAGCTCTAAAAAAGTATCTGGAAGGATTTAGTTTTTGGGAAGTGAGGGAAGGAGGAGGAGTTAGAAATACTGAAGTTTCCAGCAAGTTGAGCTTCAAGTTTTATATTCTGTTTTTCACATTGGAATCAGGGTGTCATCTTTGTGTAAAAATTATTAATGTATTGTTGATTTATGATGCTATTAAATTGGGATAGAACATTTCCCCACATTTATAAATGTCTATTTCTCAGCGGCAACCAAAGTGCCAAATGACCCTTCATCTATTCTTTTCCCTCTGATAACTATCATGTGAGTTATTATTTCCCATATACCTAGTGGTACTTAGGGCTTACATCTGGCTCTGTGCTCAGGGATCACTCCCTGTTATGTGACTGGACTATTTACAGAGCCAGTGATGAAACAGGGTCAACTGCATGCAAGACAAGTCAAGACAAGTGTTTCAACCCCAGTACTGTTTCTCCTGTCCCAGTCCGAATAATCTTCCGTGGGTTTTGCCACTTTGTGTAGGTTATTTATAGAATCAAGATTTCTTAAGGTATAGTTAGGAAAAATCTCATACCAGTAACAGCATTAGAAAGTTGAATTTGAAATTTATGTTTCTGAGAGGTTATCTTATTGCAAAGAAAATTGGAAATCATAAAGTTTAAATATTATACCAGGTGATCTTACCAAAAGTGGAAATTACCACAAGCGCCTGGGAGTCAGAGGTTAGGTAAGATAGAGAAGGGAACATGTGTGAATAAATGTCAAAAGGTCTGATACCAACATAGAACTGAGCATTAAATACAGACAAAAAATGCAAATGATGGCTTCTAAGTGTACGTAGTGTAACCCACAATGTGTGGGAGAAGGAGGGAGAGAGAGAGGGAGAGAGAGAGGAGATAAGGAACCTGCCATTTAGGCAGGACGTGGGAGGGGGAGGGAATTGGGGACATGGGTGGTGGTTGAGGGGCACTGGTGGAGGGCGGGGTGCTGGAACACTGTGTGACCGAAACCCCCAAGCATGAACAACGTTGTAATTGTATGTCTCACGGTGGTATAATAAAATGTTAAAAAATGTTTAAATATTAGTAACTAAATATTAGTTATTAGGACTTTGTAACCTGGAAATAGGTTTGCTTTGGTGGCATACGTATCAGTTCATTTATAAGCTAACTATATAGCTGTTGCTCAATCAAGGCCTTCCTTAGAAAAGTCATGTAGTTTCACTGAGAGAACAATCGAAGTGAGTCCCCATACACTTGATAGAGATATTCCGCTTTGGAGTCAGGCTCCTTAGGTTTATGTAAAGCTCTGTCTTTGTCAAGATTCCTGACTATGGGTAAGTTAGTTAACTTATCTGTGTTTTAGTTTTCTATCTATAAAATGGTGCTGAATGCATTGCCTATCTCCTGTGCCACTGAATGGGAATTCAATGGAAGCATCATGATAATCACCTCACACGTAATCTGAGATCAATAATTGTAATCCTTTTGAGATTTCCAAATAGTCATAGTCACCTTTTTTGTTGTGGAATCAGTCGGTTTTTTCATCTTATGCATGAGGAGATAGGTTCTAAGAGGCGAAATGAATTAACCAGTGAAAGCAGCCTGATTCCATTCTCAAGAGTGTCTGTTGAACTTGGCCTTTGTGTGATTTTGTCTTTTCTCTGCTTTTCCTTTTCTCTGATGAGAATGACTGGATTTGGAATCATTGTTCTAAGTGAAAATTTATGATCTTATTTTAAATAGAAGAAAAAAATCATATCTAAAAATCTTTATGATACATTTTATGTGTTTGATATTATTAATTATAGTAATAATATTTTATATCTAAAATTACTAACAGGACTAGCAAGAAGTGTAAGAAAGGAAAGAAAGTTGTATAATAGAAATGTTCTTGACTCAGCAGCCCTAAGTTAAATTATGGTTCCACTCCATGGAGCTGTCTGACCGCTTAGCTATGTGTTCATTGAAGGATTTAAATCTTCAAATTGAAAATACCAACTTCCTAGGATCATTATGTGGATTTAATGAGAAAATTTGTGGACATATGCTTAGTTGGCATATACTTATCATGTAGTTGGCATTTTATAGTAGTTTGAGAAATTAGGATAAAATATAATTAAGATACACCCAAATTCTAAGCATTTGTGGGCTCTCATTTGTCCTTGGTAATTTTAGTCTAAGATACACACAATTATTCAACTTACATTTAATTCAATCTTAGGCAAGTAACTATGAATCTAGTTAGATCAGCAAGGAATATGTTGAATGAATTAAGTCTAAATATTGGATAGCATGTTACTTGTGGCTGCACTGTTCATCAATAAATGCTGTATTTAGAGGTGACTACAAGAGTATACCACCCACACGGCAAACCTGGCAAGCTACCCGTGTCGTATTTGATATGCCAAATACCAGTAACAATTATATTAGGTCATGGGAATGACCTGACCTAATATAATGATTTGAGGCTCTTTATGTTCCTGGAGCAAGCAGATACCCTTGGGCTCTACTAGCATGAGACAGGACATATGGAGATGCTACTGGTGCCCACTCAAGCAAATCGATGATGAACGGGAAGATAGTGATAGTGATTGGATAGCATATAGATTTACATGATAGTTCACACCTATAAATAGCATTATAGCTTTCTTTTCTCATCTGGAGTCTTTATTGCTAAAAGTTGTTGGGCGCACCCCAACCATTAGCCCTGTATTTTTCTCCTCCTCTGTATAAGTTATTTGCATATCTTTAGGTCAGAGCTTTATACTATAAAGTTGTCTTTTTTGTGTAAACATGAAAGGAGTGTGGGGGCAGGCACTTGTCAATTTAAATCTAAAGTAATGGCTCTTGTAATTCCATCATATATTCTAACCATTGGCTCCAGTACTACCTAGATTGGATATATTTCCTTTTACCATCCACTCAGTTCATCAGTAAATGCACGAGATGAGAGGCAACTACAAGAATATCCCACCCACATGGCAGAACCTCGCAAGCTACCTGTGTCGATTTGATATGCCAAAAACCAGTAACAATTATAGACCTCATTCCCATGACCTGAAGGAATGGTTTGAGGATCTTCATGTTCCTGGAGCAAGCAGTTGCCCTTGGGCTACACTAGCATGTGACAGGATGTATGGAGATGTTACTGATCCCTGCTTGAGCAAATCAATGAACAATGGGAAGACAAGTGATACAAGTGAATTGATACCCCATGAGTTCCTGCAAGGGACTGGATGATACCAGGAAGAGAGCCACTCTGGCTGTGAAATGGGACCACCCTTAGGGAAACTATCTCTACAAAGATTAAAGGAAAGACCACACTAGTTTGCCTTACCTGAAGACAAGCCTGTAGGGCCTCACAGTATGAAAGGCTTTTCATAAGGAGCAAGAGCACTTCAATTGCCCTGGAGCAGAGTACACTAGACAAAGGACATTTTGGGGGATACAGATAGCAATCAAGCATGGGACATAGTCTGAATTATATGACGTGATACCCCATGAAAATACACCCTATAGATATTTTATCTATATAGTTGCCAGTCCCCTTTATGGTGTTTGCATAAGAAATCGGTTTGGGAGGAAGAGTACAAAGCTGTACATTAGCATCTCTTAAGAGAGCCATAAGGTTTGGTTGTGTGAGGCCCTACCCACAGGAGGCTTTTGGCATGGGGTTTTGACTTTGTCCTGGCTGGCAGACAAAAAACTTGATCTAGAGGCACACTCATGTGTGGGTGAGCTCTGGATCAGCGTTTTTGATCAGGGCACCTGGTCAGGCATCTAGTCATAGCTTTGATCTGTTGGAGCCTGTCAGCCGTGTGGTGGTGGCACAGGGTGTTTAACTGTTGGTGTAGAGACAAGTTGGTAGAAGTTAAAGCCTTTTTTGAATTATCTATACTGGACTCTGGTTTTGTTCATCGGTAGTCGGCCCAGAGCATGACCAGGGAACTTGACAAACTCCAATATTGTTGGGGTCCCACATGGCCCCAGCAAAATGTGAGAAAAGCCACACTGGGCTCAGATGTTATTTGTATCTGTTTTATTTTAGCACGTATTCTCATTTAAACCCTGTGACCGGAGAGACATCCAGATACATTCTCAGGAAATTTATGTCCCAGTGCCTTTTATCCTTTATATAACTCACTGGCTGTGGCTCTTAGGCTGCCCCACTCCATTTAGGACCCACATACTTCCTTGTTTTGGTAGGACTTGGTTTCCACTCTTTGACATTCAGTTCTGTTCATCAAGTACATTGTTGAAAACCTGCTGCCACTCATGTCCCACATGCTGGGACCTGTTGATACAAGGGATGACCCAGCAGGGCCTTGGGAAGTCAGTGCCTGGGCAAGTGACTGCCAGCATGGGAGAAAACTGATCATTGGTGTTTAGGAGAGCAGGGGGCTCAGCTGTAGGGAGGAGCAAAGTTGTGAAAGCAGGAGGGGAGGCAAGCATTACAAATCACTGCTGAAGCTTGGCTGCCTTCCCCAAATCTCAGCTGGGTTCCACTCTCCCAAGCAATGAAAGTTGGTGCCTCTTCCATTTTCTTAAAGGCACGGATCATGATTCTGACCCAGAGGAGTGTTTATACAAAGCTTACTTGTTGGAAGCTTTTTTTTTTTTTTTAAAAGGATCCTTCTAAGTATAATGATGCCTCACTGACTCGCAACCAAAGTGGGGTGTTTTTCTCTCCTCCTCCTAAGTTGATTGTTGCCAACAGGCACAGAATAATAGACTATAGATGAACCCATGCTTCCAAACTGACTATATTGAAGTTAATCGCAAAATTAACCTTCTGTTAATGAAGTGAAGCAAAGCTCCTAAAGGTGCACGTGTGTGTTAACTCCTTTCGGCATAGGCGGTGATAGTTGGCAGTTTATATGAAAACATTTTGTCCTAAAAGTAGATGTCTTTGCTGTAGGAATTGGATATAATAAAAACTTCAGTATCTTCCCTAGGAATTTATTGTTCTTTTTTAAAAAATAGTTCTCTCTGGTGTCTAAATAACTTCTTACAGTGCTATAAAAGTTTGGAAGATTTAGAGTGTGCTCAGTCTGTGGTCTCTTTTTCATTAAATTTAATACTTTGATTTTCCCTTATTTATTTTTTTTGGGGAGGTCACATCCAGTGATGCTGAGGGATCATTCCTGGCTCTGCATGCCAGGAATTACTCCTGGCGATGCTCAGGGGCCCTATGGGATCGAACCTGGATCAGCTGCATGCAAAGCAAATGCCTTGTCTGACATGCTATTGCTTTGGTCCCTATTTTTCCTTTTCTAAAAAACTGATTTATAATTAGATTACAACGTTATAGAATTCACCCAAACCCCCAGCCATCCTTCCCTCCCACCCTTTTCCCCTCTAGCAAGTACCATAGTTTTCTTGACATTGTTTTCTGACAGTTTTTTACCTGTTATTTGCATTCAATACATGATTGAAACCATATAATAATTGTCTTTAATTGACTTTTTTTATTTTTGGGTCACACTCAGCAATGCTTAGGGGTTACTCCTGGCTCTGCACTCAGGAATTACTCCTGGTGGTGCTCGGGGGACCATATGGGATACCAGGGATCAAACCCGGGCCGGCACAGGCCAGCTGCATGCAAGGCAAACACAACACCCTACCCGCTATATTCCGCGATACTGGAATATATAGTATCACTCTGGCCCCTAATTGACTTCTTCACTTGATTTGGTATAATTCTCTGAGGTTCCACTTATTTTGTATCAACATGATACAATTTCCTTTTTCTTAATGTTAGAGTAATATTTTATTTAGTATATACATCTATCTATCTATCTATCTATCTATCTATCTATCTATCTATCTATCTATCTATCTATCTATCTATCTATCTATCTATCTATCTATCTATCTATCTATCTATCTATCTATCTATCTATCTATCTATCTATCTATCTATCTATCTATCCATCCATCCATCCATCCATCCATCCATCCATCCATCCATCCATCCATCCATCCATCCATCTATCTATCTATCTATCTATCTATCTATCTATCTATCTATCTATCTATCTATCTATCTATCTATCTATCTATCTATCTATCTATCTTCTCTATCTATCTATCTATCTATCTATCTATCTATCTATCTATCTATCTATCTCTATCTATCTATCTATCTATCTATCTATCTATCTATCTATCTATCTATCTTGATCTATCTATACCATAGTTTCTTTATTCGTTTGTCTACCAATGACCATTTAGGTTGGTTCCATGTTTTGGCTATTTTAAATAATGAAAAAATGCCAAACATCACTTATTATTTAGAAAATGCAAATTAAAATAGCAATAAGATGTCACTTTATACTTGGGACACTCACCCATAATATAAAGACTAGAGATAACTGTTGCCAAGAATATGGGATAAAGGAACTCCGTTACTCTGTTGGTAAGAATATGAACTGATGTTTCTATGAAAAATGACTTTCTCCAGAGGGGTCATAACACTTTTTGTTCAGTCCCTGAATCAGTCTAGTGATGTATAAGTTGAGTCATGCTTATTCACTCTTTGTTCAGTCACTGAGTCAGTCGAATGGTGTATAAGTTGAGTCATGCTAGATTTGACCAGTACAGAAGACAATTGAATTGAATTTTCTGTTTTTGTTTTACGTTGTGTGTGTGTGTGTGTGTGTGTGTGTGTGCAAGCATGCAAGGCCAAGTGTATGTATGTTATTATTCAGCAAAGCACCTGCGCGGTTCATCAGTAAACACACAAGTAGATGAGAGCCTACTACTGAGAGTATACCACCTGCATGGCAGAGCCTGGCAAGCTATCCGTGTGGTATTTGATATGCCAAAAACCAGTAACAATTATAGACCTCATTCCCATCACCTGAAGGAATAGTTTGAGGCTCTTCATGTTCCTGGAGCCCGGAGCGAGTAGATGCCCTTGGGCTACACTAGCACGTAACAGGATGTATGGAGATGTTATTGGTGCCCACTCGAGCAAATGGATGAACAACAGGAAGACAAGTGATACAAGTGATACGAATTCATTTCAGAATGAGTAGATGGACAACAGTCTCAATACTGTGTCTTCTTGCTAGGGCCTATTCAACTGACTCAGCTTTGCTTCCTGCTTAGTTTCAAGATGAATGAAATAGAGGGAATGAACACACCGACTTTGATTTTAATAGATCTCAGTGAGCTACAAGAAATCATCTGATATGACAGGAAGCCCCCGAAGCCTAGTCTCTAGCTCTGAGAAACGGAGATGACCAGGTCATCTAGGTTTAGTTCTTACACTGTGTAAGCACAATTCTGGCATAATCTGTGGGAATTATCAGGAGCACCACAAATACTAGCTTTACTTTCTCAAAGAGCAGGGAAGCAGTGTTTTCTGCTTTACTATCTATTAATACTGGAGAGCAAATACTGGTGGTATCGAGATTAAAATTCAGCTCAGTCTCAAATTTGGGCAGGTGATATAACTAATTTGTGTTTCAGTTTTCTTATGTAGAAATGGGGATAATAGTAGTATCTATTTAGAAGCTGCTATGCATATTGGATTAAAATATTGAATTTAATGTGCTGCTATGCATGGTAAACTCAGGGTATTTGGCATTTTTACTGGCATGGAGAAGAAATTATGTAAGTATAAGCCATATCTTATATTCCTAGAAGAATAGACTTTCCAAGTTCAAGGGTAAGGCAGTCCCCTGTGAGTGATGAGACACACAACCCCCTTCTTATTTTTTCTCCTTTTCTCTAGATTCTGTGTAGATTTCCGTTGTTCTGTTAATATGTTTAAGACCCACAGCCCCACTTGTCAGAAAGATGATTTTTGTGATCAGATCAATGTTTCCTCCTGTGTAATTGGAATTAGGAGAGCTCATTCCCTTTACTTTGTTTCTTTTATTGTTTTTATGTTGGTAGTTGAATGTGTGTGTGTGTGTGTGTGTGTGTGTGTGTGTGTGTGTGTGTCCTGAGATAGACTGAAACAGCCATGGGATAACTAATTTTTCATACTTGATCACTTGACTACTTGACATCCTGTTATTCATCGATTTGCTCGAGCGGGTGCCAGTAACATTTCCATTTGACCCTGTCACGTGCCAGTGTAACCCAATGGCATCTGGTTGCTTCAGGAATACGAAGAGCCTCAAACCATTCATTCAGGGTCTTGAAGAAGTCTGACCATCTTGTAGGTGGGCAGCCACGTTGTCTTTTTTTACATCCCATGGAATCCAGTCAGTAATGGCTCTAGTCCAGTGGTCATCTCCAAATCGCATTACATGTCCAGCCCATCTGATTTTCGATGCCTTGGCAAACGAGACAGCGTCCCTGACTCTGAAACAGCGACGGAGGTTGGAATTTTTCATACATCCATCTTATGTCTGGTTTGTTGTTGAAAAATTGTTAAACATTTTTGTTACTGTTTTGGAACATCATGTCACTGTGTTAACATTCTTCCGAATAAGCTGACAACATAGAGTGTTAATGGGTCTAAGAGAAAGTGTCGAATAATTATGAGAAACAGACATCCCACATTGTTATAGAATTCAGGAAACAGATGACCTTATCCTCTACTGGATTCCCAAAGTGACTTTCAGATTATAGAGATTATTGTCAGAAAAACACTTTCCACTCAGGAATATAAGAACATCCTCACAGCAGGAGCAAGGCAGCCCTGCCGTGGAACCCTTCTAGATGGAGGATTCAGCTGAGGAGATTAAGCTCTTATTCTGTTTATTCATAGGTGTCAGGGTGCTTCTCAAATTCCATCAAGGGAGCAGGGTGTGTAATCTAGGGAAACAGGTTTGCTGGGAGTGTGGCTATTACAACACACCTATGGGAATTTTGTATTGTCAAAACAGTTTGAGTTAAAGAAAAGGAGTTTGGATAAATGAGTGCTAGTGGGTGAAGCCTTTCGTAAAGCAGCTCTCGGAGCAGAAGGCTTTTGATTCTGAGGGCAGTTTCCACTTGTCTGGACAGAAATATCTAATAGGGAAAGAACAAGGTATTCGGATATTCCACAGAGAGTATTAGGACCCTTTATGCCTCACTGTTTGAATTCTGTGTTCACTTGAACAGGCTGAAACAGCTCTTTGTTCTGCTGATTGTTCATACCCATCAGTAGGAAGTGATTTGTACATGTGCCTGATGCCAGGGATTGTTAGATGAACCTTCTCTCTGGGGCAGACTGCACAGGGCCTTGTAAGTCTTGCTAAGGGGAAGTCAATTATGGTCTTAAACAAGGAAGTAAAAGAAAATGTGGCGCCTTTAGAGATTTATAAAGCTTGAAATCAGACCATTTGCTTGAATGCCTCTAACTTACAAAAAGATTCATTCATTTTCCATTCACAAAACATTGGAAACTTTTTAAGAGAGTGTAGACATTCCCCCAGAGAAACAGAAAAAATAGAATGGGTCTCTCTCTCTCTCTCTCTCTCTCTCTCTCTCTCTCTCTCTCTCTCTCCTTCTCTCTGTCTCTGTCTTGATAATCTAAATTGGTTCACATATTATGAGGGACTGTAAATTTAGGTAAGGAAGTGATATTATTTTCTTGATTCTGAATTCCCTTGTACAACAGACTGGAAAAGTCAAGCATGTTTTCTATGTGGAATTCTTGAGGGAAATTCCTTCTTGTCCAGAAAACTGCATTCCTTGCTTTTAAAACTGTCAATTGATTAGATGAAACTCCTGACATTATGAAAACCAATCTGCTTTACTCAAAGCAGGCTGATTAAATGTTCATTGCATCTAAAAATTGCCTCACAGCCTCCAGACTGATATGTTTGGGTAAACAACTGAACATCATAGTCTAGCAATGTCGACACATAAAATTAACCATTCCAGATAGTAAAGAATTTATGATGTTACCTTGAGTTTAGCCAGAAAGGTCAATGGACCATTTGTTCTATAGTCCTGTAATCAATAAGAGAGAGAGGTTTTCTTATCTGCTTCACATTGGAAGGGGAAACATCAGGTAAAAGAACCTTTTATAGGCCTCTGGAAGTCTGAGATGATAAATCCCATTATTTGAACACTTCTCTTATAGTTCTATTATCATTCGATCTTTCCATCAGCAACTTTGAGATAAGGATTTATACTCATTAGCTTCATTACTGACATTGTAAAAACCTATTAATTGATGTTTTGAAAATTAACTAGGATCTTTCCCTTTAAAAACAAGGAATGCTTCCATCTCCAATGAACGACCTTTCCTCTGCATCAGTTTTCACAACCCCCAGTGTACTGATTTTAAAGAAAATGAAAAGCACAATTCGGATGAGTTTGCCAGGTTGCTCACAGTTTAGTTTGATACAAGAAAAGGGGGTGTTTTTTTTTGCTTTCTAGTTTTAGCGCTTTCCCAGCACATTTTGGAGTGAGAGTAATAAAGACGCCAATGGCAGAGGAAGAAGAAGAGTTCTTTGGTCAGTGCATGTCACCTAAATTAACCAGAAGAGACCAAATATAACAGAAATAAAGCCAGAAGAACTAAGAAGTAGGCGAACAAGTGCCCTAACCTCTGTACCATCCCTTGACCCTGCCACACACCTTTTGTAAACAACTTTTACAGTTGTCTGTCACTTTTAATATGGTGCAATTTCAGTATTTTTATATATGACTCCGTTCTGGAATACCTCAAGGATGTTCTCCTAATTTGCTTCTGGTGTTCTTTCTAGCTCCTGTATATTGGAAATTCCATCTCCTCAGGACTAGATCTCCTGTGCTTTTGTTAACTCCTTGCATTGCATTCACACTACAAAGTCTGCTCCCTGAGTGAACCTGACCCTAGCTATAGCTGATACATTCCTTTACCACTGCAGTCGTGAAGTCCTCCCAAGTCCCTGTGTTCTGGAGGGCCCAGGATATTATGTGAGGTATTATGTGACTGTCTCCCCAGATTCTTCTGGGCTCTGCTCTTGGGCTCTGGTCCAGGATGGAACTCCCCATTGGGGTTAGGGTTACGGGAGGATGGGCCTTCTTCCCAACTCCCTTTCCTTTCTCTCTCTCTTCCTAGGACCTCATTTTGCAGTGTTGTGAGAATGGATTGAGAAAGAATTTTTATTTCACTGCTTGATGAAGTAATGTCTTCGCCTCTTACTGAAAGACCCTTGTGTCTGGCCTCTGTTCCCCTTCCATGAAATAAGGGGCATTCATAGATGAAGGTTTGTGTATTTTTAATCTGAGACCTTAGGTATAAAGAAGGTGCTCCAGGAAATGCTGCTTCAAACAATCTAAATAAAGCAATGAAACATTTGTCCCTCAAAAAGTATTTAAAAATTACAGAATGCAACAGAGACAAGTCTTGTAAAACCACTGATGTGGATAGGTGCATTTCTTTCTGTGCTAGAAAATTATGCTTCAAAAACTTTTCACTTTACAACACGTCATTTGCATCTGTTTTCTCAGACAGTGCTTTATTTGCAAATTGGGATTTTTACTTTAACAGTGTATTTATATGCATTTAATAATGTGGTTCTCATAAAGCAGTTCTCATAAAAAAGTAATGTCTTTGCCAGAAAGGTCTACTATAGCTCCAGCACCTGGAGACATAGTAGAGTTCTGGAGCTATAGTAGAGTGGGGAGGGCATTTGCCTTGCATGCATCTGACCCTAGTTCAATTGCCCGCATCCCATGTGTTCCACAAGCACCGCCAGGAGTGATTTCTGAGTGCAGAGCCAGGAGTAACCCCTGAGTATTGCTGGCTGTAACCCAAAAAAGCCAAAGTCAATGAATAAAAGGCCCACAAAATTCTAGAATCTAAGCCAAATATTAGAGCTTTAGCTCTACGTGTGCCACTGCTTAGTTTTGAGCTGGTCACATTCTCTAAGTTGTGATGGGAGAAGAAAGCACCGGTGCAGGTATCTTCATAGTTTGGACTTCTCAGGACACTGAGCTTGCTCACCTGGTCACCTCAGCTTCAGTCTGGGCTTAACTATGGAGGAGGATATTTACCTCCCTTAAATCTTTTCTCTTGAGGGTGAAGCCGCTTCTTTTCCCATTGGCTTTATCTAGAGGAAGCAGTGTGAGTCATTTGCTAACAAGACTAGCGAGAATTAGAAGGTTTCTTCCTGATACCATCTGTTCCCAAGACCCCGGAGCCAATAGTTGCACCCCATTCTGCGATGGGCATTCCAAGCCCATGTACTCTCCTTCATGATAAACCTCTCTGAAATCCACCTGTTCTCTAAGGTTTCTCACTGTTGTCTACAACGAAGTTATCAGTTTGGTGCCAAAAGCTAAGTCAAGTGAGTTGGGATATAAAACAGAAGGTTGCAAAGGGCAACAAAAGGTAACAACTGTAAGCTCTTTGTATGGGCAATTTCAACTATTGTTTTGAGTTTTATAAAAATCATGCTAACTAGTTATTCTACAATTTCTGGTTTAATTCCTAGATTAAAGCTCTTCCTGAATAACTTCTACCTAATCTTGGAAAAAGCTGAAGCAAAAGAAAGATGTGTTCTCCTCATTGATACTATTCTTGACATTTGTTGGAGTTCCGGGGAGGATCATAGACTGTCCTATTTAGAAGTCTGGTTTCAACTCCCACTAATGGAATATAGCAGTGGTCTTCAGCCTCTGGTCTGCAGGCATAGACAGTCACTGGTCTGCTGTCTTGGTTAGAACTGAGGGCCCGTGTACTGCCCTGCAGGACAGATGCCAGTCTACAGATGTATAAAGGTTGTAGAGATTGTTCTATCTCTGTCCCTCTCCTGGCTGACTTAGCATGAGCTCATCCACTCCTAACTGCAAGTGGAAAATTGCATGATTTCATCTGTTGGGCACTCAAGCGGCCTGGCACTTTCCTACCATACGGCCCTAAGGGTGGGACCCAGAAGTGGCCTCTGTTTTCAAGGCAATAGAACTTCTGAAAGCCCAAATGTTTACAACTATGAGAGGAAAACACCTGTTTGCAGGACAGGATGCGCCTGGCCTTCTGAATACTTTGCTTCAATGGCTCAGGATGCTACTTGTGCTTTGTATCCCCTCTACCCAGAAACATTTCTCTAAAAGGCTTAAGCTGTGCTCAGTAAACGGAACTGCTCTCCAGAAGCCCCGCTGCATTGCTGTCTTTCTTTCTGTGGCAGTGACAAGGCAGAAGCTTCTCCCAAGTCCTTCCCCTCTCCTTTCTCAGGGATGAAGTCTGGCAAGAGCTAGGTCTCCTTCCTTAGTGCCGGGGCCGCTGGCCAGGACCCTCGGCATTCATTTTTTTCTTGTAGCCAAGTACTTCATATATCTATATGTACCATCATGTCTTTCTCCAGTCATCTGTTCTTGGACACTGAGGTTGTTTTCAGATCACTGGTATTGTAAGTAGTCCTGCAGTGACCACAGGAGGGCAAATGTCTTTTCAAAACAAGTATGGGAATGACAAGTGGTCAAAAACAACAGAAACTGAGAACTGATATATGAAACTAAGTTTACCAAGTGCAGGAGGAACAGGGACTGGTTGGGAAGAGACCCTAAGAACGGTGGAAGGAAGTGAACACTGATGGAAAATGTGGTGTTGGAACACTGTACAACATGTGGTGTTGGGACATGGTACACGCGAAGTATGGGTAATGTGGTGTTGGAACGCTGTACACATAAAAGATGGAGAATGTGGTGTTGGAACATTGTATGCCTGAAAAATGAAGAATGTGGTTTTGGGACATTGTGCACATGAAAGATGGAGAATATGTTGGAACATTGTAAGCATGAAATCCTATCACTAATTAGCACTGTAAATCATAGAAAATAAAATGATAGAAGATAAAGTTAAATATCACCAATAAAATCCTCAATCATTCTAGATCTGAAGGGACTGCAGGTAAGAGAGAGTGGAGGTCTCTGGGGACTCAAAGGCATACCCTACGTAGGGAGAATCTCTCACCCAAGGCAGTAGAGATTCAAAAATAGACGAGCACAATCATAGAATCAACATGGCATAAAAATATCAGCCACAGCCCTTCAGGATCCGGAGAATTAGATGCAATCCTGAAAGCTAGGTTATTGTGCCAGGCTCTAAGAACTGTAGATGAAAGGACGCCTAAATATTTCGAGAATAAGCAGGGCGGGGCTCACGATGATTTGCCAAGCTCGAACAAGTGTTGTTGTTCATGACTCCTTTTGAAGTTCCATTGGGGTGTGGTGAGTCAGCTGGGTTTAATAAACCTGACACACAAACATGCAGACACCCAAGGCCTGAGACAGGACAGCAAGAAAAGGGCGTAGAGAGATCACTGGATATCAGTGTGAAGGAAATATATTCCAGTTTCATTTCTGTATTTTGGAAATTAATGTATCTGGGATTGTTATGAAGCAACCGTGTAAAATAAACCATAGAAAATCCTAACTCAAAATGTAGAAACAGCTGAAAACTAAATTATGCCCCAAGTTTCTGGTAGCAAATCTGGGTAATGTCTTCAAGAGGTTAAAATATATATCCATTTTCTATTATTAATTATTATATGAGTGATTTGAAAAGTAGAACGTAGAAGCCTTGATTTATTGTTTTCTATGGACACAGATGCGGTAAGACCTTTTAGCTTGATGAATTGCAATCATGTCTCTCATTTCTTCCTTCTCTTGTTTCCTCTTTCACTATTAAATTTATGACAAGTTTATATTAAAACTTGAAAGCGCAAACAATACTTTGTAAAGTCTGTTAAAGGACTATATTTAAAGACCACTTATAGAGTTAAAAGAAAAGAAGGGAAATTAAGTTGTAATTGAAATGTATGGAGAACTGTAACTTTTTGAATTATTTTTGTAGTATTGGGGGGGTAGTAGAGGTCACACCCAGCAGGGCATGGACTCTTGGTTCTGTGCTCAGGGATCACTCCTGGGGGACTCGAGTGACCATATAGTTGGTCACTTGCATGAGACCCTTGATGGGTCTCATGCAAGATAAGTGACCAACCCACTGTCTTTCCAGCCCATATGGTATTGCCGGGGGGGGGAGCTGGCACACTCAGCTATGATCAGGGGTTACTCCTGGCTCTGCACTCAAGAATCACTCCTAGTGGTGCTTGGGGAACCACGTGGGATGCCATGGATTGAATTCAGATTGGCCACGCTCAAGGCAAGTGCCCTACCCGCAATAATATCTCTCTGGCCCCGTGTTGTGCCATTGGTACCTCTGGCCTTCTCATTAAGTTTGGGAACTTCCTAAATAATATTTTAAGGATTAAAATAAAATACACATATATAGAAAATTATTCAGTTATATTTGAATATAATCATAAAATACAGGAAAATCTCAATTAGTATATATATGTACATACATATTCTCTAGATTAACATCAAGTAAGCATAGTTATGAGTAATATTAATACTGAAGAGATGTATATAAACAATATGGTGTGAATAGGCAATAATTATTATTTAACACCAGAGATTTATAGTGATGAAAAAGTCAATTATGTTTATTATCAGACTTTTTTTTGCACCAAATAAGAAATGATAGATTTCAGTTAGTGAAAATAAATATATATATTTTCCTACTCATGTTTACAGATTCCTTGAATTTTATGTGTTATGGATCTCACTTAAGAACCTAAGGAATCATTTTATGCTAACTTTGTGAATGTATTCTCAAATTCTCATATTTTCATATTCTCCATAGTTGTATTCAAAATAGATTGCATTCAAGCCAAGATATGAAAACAACAACGCATCAACAAACAGTTGAATAAAAATATGCTTATGTATGTGTGTGTATGTACACATGTGTATATAACATAACATGTTTCAGTCTTTATAAAAAAGAGAAAGAAAGCCTTTCCACCTACAACTACATGGATAAATCTAGACAATCATCCAATCAGAGCAGAATAAACACTTAGCATTCCACTTACATAATTTTAAAATAGCAAACTCATAGAAGTAGAGAATCCAATAATGTTTGGATTGTATATATACAGGGACTCGATGGAGAAAATAGGTGTAGATTTCAGCTATGCAGATGAGTAAATTCTAGAAATCTGCTCTGAGCTAAGACCGTAGTTAATAACATAGCGTTACATACTTCAACACTTGCTAGAAATATTAAATGCTCTTACCCTCTCCCCAAATAATAATTAAAAAGAGGGGAAAGAGGATACAAGAAAACCTTAGATGTTGGATTCATCCTCTTCCTTCATTGTATTGATATCATAGGTGTTTGCCTGCATCAAGCTCATCTCATTGTACAAGTAATTCTGTTATTTACATGTGAATGAAACATTAATGAAGTTGTTAAAAGAATAATAAAACATCAATAAAGTCTGAAAGAATAAATATTACCCACTATGGGCTGTTCATCTCTCCCTCTGCATTCCAAATTTCAATGTTTATATTTTTCACTCCAAGGAATTTTATTTAAAAATGTCTGGTAATTTGGAGACTGAATTCGGAGCAGTTCATCTTCAGCACTGTTCTTTGTAGAGATTAGTGCAAACAGCAACATGATCTTGGGTGTTTTCCGCTGTGCAGCTGACCGTGAAGCAAGGTAAAGGGGAAAACTGTAAGTCAAGCAGTTCAGGTGCAAAGAATAGATACGTCTTGCTTTGGCCAGGCTGGGAAACAATTCATACTGAATTTCTTTGTTTGGGCTATGTTGGTATAAGCTCAAATTTACAGTTTCCCCACCATAATACATTTAACAGAGCTGAATTTACTCCAATTAAATTGTTTGAGAAGTCTGTCATAGTCAGAGTGAATATCATTACTTTATTGTTTAAACCAACACTTCTTTATTAGGTACCTGCTGTGAGATAACACCAAGCCAGGAAGTCATAGAATTGTCAGGGGAAAACAATAAAATCAGTAATTGATTGCAAGATGTAAGAACCTTGGTGTGATGGATGCAAAGAGCAGTTAAAGCCCCAGGACACGTCCTCCAGGACAGGCAGGGGCTGCTACACCCTCTGGGTTGAGGCTGTCCTGTCTTGCCCCAAAGTCCGACAAACCTTACCGACTCCGTCTCTGTCAGCCTCCTTCTTTTCCCTCCATCCTTTCCACCTAGTTTGGGTTTGTGTCAATATGAACATCTTGATTCATGTATGTGACTTAAGATATATACTTGTTGCATGAATGAATTTGACGAGAGAGAGGCACATCTCCGCTTCTCGGTTCTCTCCTCACCTTGGGTGGCTGCTAATATATGCATCAACCCCCTTCTTGAAATTGCTTATCTTGCATTTAGGAAAGATCGGTGTCTGCACCTGTTGAGTCCGTACCTTTGTGCTCTGAAGAGCAGCTCAGATGCGTCTCTCGGCGCCTGCAGAAAGCCAAGTTCTGCTTTCTGATGTGTCGGACCACCTGGATTGGTGGCTTCCAGGTCATTGAAGCTGAGTAAGTTTACTGATATGAAGGAATTTATTGCCATCATTTTGTGGATGTTCTGCTTGTTTGTGAAGTTTGTCTTTTTTTTTTTTAAAGAAGCTCCTTTAATGCTTCTTGTAAAACTGATTTCAAGGTTATGAACTTCTAAGTTGTTGCTTGTTCTTGAAATTTTGTATTATTCCTTCAAATGTGAATGATAATTTATTTGGATAGAGTATTGTTGGTAAGGTATTCATTTTGCTGAGTTTTTAAATATATATCTATATATAGATCTATCTGTCTTTCTGTCTTCTATCTTTCTATCTAGCTATAACAAAACACCTATCTCAGTTTCAATTTCTTTGTAGGTACAGGATGTGCACAAACTAAAAAGACAATATATCATTCATTAAAGATGGAAAACATAATTATAGTATATCAAGAAAAAAGAACTGGTCCCATGCTATTTTTGCTTAATAAACTTTCCAAGATGAGTTTGACTCTTGTGTCTGAGAACCATGTGTTACTCTGGGAGAATTTTGCTACTGATACTAAATTTTGCCTTGGAGCTTTAAGTTGCCATGCCAGACATGTTGAATTTTTTTTGGGGGAACATTTGAGTACAACACAGTATCTGTATTGAGGCTTACTGCAGTGCACTTGAGAAAACTGGATTTTTTTCTGTAAAGAAACAACTCTAGCATCCGACCCCAGGCAGTGGGGCTGTCAGATGCGATTAGGGGAATCTGTTCAATCCTTCCTGCCTGTTATCTCTGAGTGGCAGAATGAGTTGAATGAATATTTTAGAAAACCCACAGGGAAGAAACTCCCAGCTTCCGTTAGGTTTGATACTAAGGTTTTCTGTAACGGGAGGGAGCCAGGAGAGGAGAGGGACTAAGCTTCCCTGGTGATAATTCACGAGTCTGCAGTGCCCATGATTTTAGGCATGTTTCGCTGTGTAGTGAGTGCTGGAGCGATTGGGCTGTCTCTGAAAGGACTCGGAGTGCTTGGAAATGGCGAGAAGCGAGCATAGGACCAGCACAATCAGGCTTTGGCTTGTCAGCCAGTAATGAGTCAGTGTCAGGTGCGACCCAGGCTAAGCGAATGCCCAGCCCGCAAACGGCCCCTGAGCAGCATCCAGCTGACCTTGGTTTCTGAGCTCAGTGGGCCCGAGGAGGCTCAGCTGTGTGCCTCGCAACCTTCAGGCAGGGTCCTAGCTAGCAAGTTTGTTCTCTCAAAGTGCGGTGATCTTTGAGGGGCCTTGGGCTAGCTGGACACCCATCCAGCTCCTGAACTGCAGACCTTTGGTGCTTCAAGGGCATGTGGACTTTTTTCCCCATTTGTGGAAATGGTGTCTGTAAAGGGCAGAAATACTATTTCTAAGGGCCACTTGTTAGTAATTTATGACCGAAATCACTTGCAGAATTTAAAAATTATACGAAGATAAAGCACAGTTATGGCTTAAAAAGCAGATTTTGGGTGGGTGAAGTTCTGTTTCAGAGTCCCGATCATAGTCCTTTTATGACCTTTTTCCTAATGTGGTGGCAGTTACAGGCGCACAGCTCCAGGAACCGGCAGTGATTCAGTCTTCTTTAGTGACAATCAGTTAGATGCTAATTGGAAGGAAAACAAGGTTTTCTGGGAGCAACTGCAACAACAACAAATCCCAAATTCTTTTTATTGACAAATTCTTTGAGCAAATACATCGTAAGCACCGCTAATTTTTGTCAGGAGATATGAAACAGTAAAGTCCGTGATGCCTTCATTATGCACCACGTTTAACAACCTTCAATTTCTCTCTTTCTCTGGGACTTAATGTCTTTCTCCTGTGTCTCTTTCCAGCTAAACTCTGCACGAAAGCTCTGTGTTCTTTGAGTTTGTATTAAGCAAAGGACAGTGCATTTCTTACTCAACCGTTTCAGAATCATTTGAAGAAGTAGTGTCTTGACAGTGTTTAAAACATGAAAATGGTGAAAGTAGGCGACACGTTTTGACACTTGATAAAGTGCAGCATAGTCTAGCAACCTACTTTCCCCTGTAGTCATTATAAGGGGGCTCCTGACTGCTGCCCCTTTCTGAAGCGAGCTCAGCACTTGAGTGACTTGCCTATAGCAGATCAAGCAGCAGATGCAAGACTATAAAGTGTGTTGGTTTTCCACAGTCTTAAGCTTCCACCATGAATGTCAAGGGCAGCTGGGTGTTGGCAGTCTTGATAAACTCCGAAGTGACTGTTAGCAATTGTGGTTGCTTATTGGAATATTTTTAAGTTGTTTGTTTTTTTTTCTTCCTCTACAAGAGACTATAACACACAAACAGAGTTGAAGAAGATAGTTATCTTGATCTGAAATTCATCTGCAAACATTCTGATCACTTGGCAAGTGACTTTAAAGGAATGTTCCAGTTTGTGGTTGTTTTCTTGTTTTAAGCTTTGGGTTGTTTTTAGGGATATGATTTTTAAAAGTCTGGCAGCATTGAGATTCATTTAACTTTAAAATTTCGTTTTGGAAGATGTAGAGCTTTCCAGTTGTGGTGTAAGGGTATTGATTTATTCATGTATGCTATGGGCTGTTAGATATATTCTACTTAAACTGCCACAATCGCTCTGTGTGAAAAGTACTATAATTATCTCAGTATTATAGATAAGAAAATTGACACTCAGAAAAGTTAAGCGATTAGCCCAAGATTATGTAGCTAGAAACTAGGAAAATTGGGACTTGAGCTTGGGTGGTCTGGCTCCGGGTCTCTTAATCACAGATGTACATTGTTTTCTCTTGGCACTTCACTGGTGAGTGTGTGTGACCTTTATAGGTCACTTAATGGCTTTGGCTGTCAGATTTATTGCTTGGGAAAAGGAGATTGAACTACATTTATTACCATTGTGCCAGATTTATACACATATCTTTTAAAAATTCACCCAGAAACCTTTAGTCCTCCTCATTTCACCTACTGGGAAATTAGAGAACTGAGAGAGGTCAGGTTGGCTTTTGTCCTCAAGGCCGACACTATGCTACCAAGGCCAAAAGTGACACTGGTATCTCGACTGGGATTCAAACCCCAAATTTTATCAGTATATTTACTGCCTTTTCTTTATCAGGACTGACATCACCTTCAAGTGCAATGCATCGAATTCTGGCCTTTTATTTCAAAGTGATAGGATAATGTGTCTGTTTCATAAAGGCCTGATTTATAGTGCTGTTAAGAAACAGCTTCAGTCTATAAATGACCGAAAATGTTGGATAACCACTGATATAGATAATAGCAACCTTAACAATGAAACACTGTGCTATTAATAATATATTATTTTTTGAGGAGTCACATGTGTAGCAAACAGGATGTACCCGGACATGGTCGCAAGCTGTTGCTAACCCAGAAGTCCAAAAAGGGCTTAAATTCTCATTATTACTCACACTTAGGCCCTGAATATCTGTGTATGTTCAGTTTCTCGGTTTCTTCAGTTTGGCAGGAAGTTTTAAAGAACCAAACAGCATGCCCTTCCGTCCCTGGCATATTCAGAAGCTATTTTGGGGTGAGTCATCGGAATTCTGTGGTTTGCATATCCTGGAGGGGGAGAGCAGATGCTATATAGTTAGTTGAAAGGAGCTAGTTGGAAAAAAACTAATTCTTTGATAAATTTCAACATTAGATTTAAAAAAATTCTGAGGAAGGATCTTTCCATTGTTCCTAAGATTTAGCTCTTAGTTACACCTCTGGGAATAAAGACATTTTATACCTCAGCCTGGCCTGTGCATTTTCTCACCTGGATGCAGGGGACACAATTGCCTGACCTGGCATTTACTTGGGGGGGGGTGGTGTTCACAGAATAAACATTGCTTTCATCACTCTCCTAGCCTTGGAGTTTCTGCTCCCTAATATCAAAGTAATGCTCTCAGGGGGAAAGAATTGTAGATACATGAAAAGAGAGAGACCAAACCAAATCTTCAAGGTCCGTTGGATGATAACACTGATATTAAAATTGTGGATCATGATTTAAACATTACAACTGGAAAAAGTAAATGGATAAGAAGAATCATTCTTTCTCATTTTAACTACCAGGGAATCTCAGAAGTAATTCCAATTCCTTAAGTGTATTCTGTTTGGGAAAAGTCAACTGAATATCAATGGAAGGAGGAAGAAAATACAAATTAGTTGGATTTAGCAGCCAGATGCTCCTCCGGGCCTGCCAAAAACCTCCTAAACACTTGTTAGATCTGGGGAAATGGCACTTCAGTATTTGAAGTGGACCTACAGGCTCCAGCATTTATGATCCTGAGTGGACAGGGACGCGATTAAAGGGAATGTGGCATTTGTCAGCACCTCCAGTCACAGCTACCACTCGGTGACAGCCTCCCAGTTGGTATGTAGCTGAGGTTGTGAGGGACAAGTTCATTCTCCTATGGAGAAAGTTCAAATAATGCCCATAGTTTGTGAAGTATAGAGTCACTACTCTTTGGTCTCCAAAATGGTTTTGGATAAAATAGGAATAGAGCATCCCAGAGCGTAAAAGTACATAGTGAGTTAGATGCCCTATTTTATTTTTAGTTAATTTTTTATATTTTATTTTTCAGGTCACACCCAGCAATGTTCAGGGGTTACTCCTGGCTCTGTACTCAGGAATTACTCCTGGTGATACTTGGGGGACCATATGGGATGCCGGGGATTGAACCCAGGTCTGCAGCATGCAAGGCAAATGCCCTCCCCACTGTAAATTCTGTTTTTAATTCTTCCTCAGTGCTGATTGTGGCAGATAGGGGCTTTCTAGGTTGGCAGGAGGAAACTTGATCTCAGTTGAGAGCTGGCTACCCCATCTCCATAGGGTCAAGTGACTGCTCATAGCTCTTCCTGGTACAGGTGCATTTTATATGTGACAAATGAAATTATTTTTACAGAGTATTTTATAGTGATACAAGAAAGCTGGCATATTTAAACTATACAGGGAAATAATAACGAGTGGTAAGCTCATATAAGTGGTAAGCCCATATAAGAGCTGTTACCCTGCTTATGAAACTTTATAACTTTGGTGAGTAAAAATCAGGTGGTTTCAGAAATGAAAATCTAACACACAGCTTGCTTAAGCCCAACCTGCCTCTGTATTTCTCAAACTGTAACCCACAGACCAGTGACGGAGTTGTGGAATCTTTGTCCACCAGGAAGGATATATGTATAGACGAGAAACTGCCCATTGGAATTTTTTATATCCTATTGACATTTATTTCACATCCAATCACATCAAATTTTTTTTCTAGTAACATTTTTACTGTGTTTTGCAAAAACAGTGGTCTGGAATTGCTTAACAAAACGATAGTGGGGCTGGAGTGATAGTGTAGGTGGACGGGCATTTGCCTTGCTGCTCAGCCCAACCCTGGCATTCATTGTGGTCCCCTGAGCACTGCCGAGAGAGATCCCTGAGCAAAGAGCCAGGAGTAAGCCCTGAGAATCACAAGGTGCAGCCCCAGAGCAAAGCAAAACAAATGAACAAAGAGATACTGTGAGAAGCACAACGTAGAGTGTTGTTGTTCAGCCCTTTGGAGCAAGGCCCCCTTCTGAACTGGCTTCATTCCTGTGCCCCCACCCCGTCCTACAGATTAATCCTCTTGTCTTATGCTGTGGCCCCCCAGTGTCATGTTTTCCCTCCTTCCCCCATTTATGTGATTTTTAACCTGTGCCTCCTTTGGAATCTCCTGGGGGTCCACAGCAGGGAATATGGTCCCTGGTGGAGAAACGTTGATGTAGAGAATGTGTTTAAGACCAGAGCATAACCCAGAAATGGCAGTCTAAACAGTTATGTTAAGTACATGAAATCCAGAAAATGGAAATAAGACAATATAGTAAGTATATTTATAAGGATTAGTAAGACTGTCCCAGTCTTTTTAGTGGTTGTGTGTCAAAAATTTAGCAAGCGTCTAGAGTAGAGTAAGTTCTCTAAACATATTTTGAGTAAATGGAATGAATGAATGAATGCATGAATGAATGAACCAGCTGTTGTGTTTCCCTGCAGGTCTAATGTGGCTGTAAGAGGCATGTTCAGTTGTGGTGCCATGACAGTGTTATGTTTCCATTCGTCTCATAACAGTTGTCTTTATTACTCTATAAATGCCAAGTCATTTGCTAAGCATTAATTAGGTTGTCACTGTGCTTGGACTCAGATAAGATAATTTGAAGTTAAAGTAATTTTAAATTCTGGACTATTTATCACAACAGAAAGGTTATAGTGGAGTATGTTTCTGTTATAAATTACTTCAGTGTCTCAGACGGTCAGCCTAGGAACAAAAAATGTTTTTCTTCACACACATGCCCTCCAAAAGTTTGGTATTAGGGTTTACTCATGACAGTTATTTTAGCCCGGACATCCATAATAATTATAAAAGGGAATGTGGCAAATCACATCCTGTTTTCTTCTAATCATAGCTGTTGTGTGCTAAAGTAATAAACACGTCTAATAGCACTGGGAAGAGAAAGGCAATCTTACCAGGTACCAGAAAAGTAGGAGTCCAGTACCAATGACTCACATTTACTCCCACATACTATGAACTATGAACTAGACTTATTCTTTGGTGGATTAACTGTGATTGTATTACTGTAATTGCATCTCTGCTCTTTCACTCTCCGGACTAAATCTTGAATGTCTGCCCCATGAATGTAGGCTTATTTGTATTCCTCTACCTTAGCAATTTTTCTTGCTTTCTTTGCAGCTGTTTTCTGATCTTTCTGTTATATCAGTAGTGAACTCTGATAGACAATACCTGTTCCCTTGATTCAAAAGTGTTCTCCACTTTCTAAACTTTGTTGTGAACACAACTTGCAGAAGAAGCCAGGCTGTAAAGTCAACCACAGGGAGAGTTCTTTTTTAAAAAATATTTTATTATACCACTGTGAGATACTCACAGTGGGTTTCGGTCATACAGTGTTCCAACACCCATCCCTCCACCAGTGTCCGTCCATTTCCCACCACCAATGTCCCCAATTCCCTCCCCCTCCCCTAGCCTGCCTCTATGGCAGGTTCTTTATCTCTTTTCTCTCTTCTCTCTCTATGTTTCTCTCTCTCTCTCTCTCTCTGTTCCTTCTCTTAGACATTGTGAATTGCAATGCATACATTTAGAGGTTATCTGGTATATCTTTTGCCTATTTTCAATGCTCAGTTCTAGGCTGGTATTATCATGTTCAACTTATTAGCACACTGTTCCCTTCTCTGTCTTACCTAACCTCTGACTCCCACATGCTTGTGGTAGATTCTACCTTTGACAAGACCTCCTTATCCATGTTTTGCCTGACCTTGGATATTGGTATCATAATATATATGTATATGTATATATACATACATATTTATGTCATGTAAATAAATGCAGTCATTTTATATCTGTAATTTTCCTTCTAGCTAATTTCACTCAACATGATCCCCTCCATGTCCATCCATTTATAGGCAAATTTCATAACTTCATTTTTCCTAACAGCTGCATAGTATTCCATTGTGTAGATGTACAAAAGTTTCTTTATCCGGTCATCAGTGCTCGGGCACTCTGGTTGTTTCCAGATTCTGGCTATTGTGAATAGAGCTGCTACGAACATAAAAGTGCAGATGATGTTGCTGCTGTGTGTTTTGGGCTTCCCAGGGTATATTCTCAGGAGTGGTATGGCTGGGTCAAATGGGAGCTCAGTTTTGAGTCTTTGGAGGAATGTCCATATTGTTTTCCATAAAGGCTGTATCAGCTCGACATTCCCACCAACAATGGATGAGAGTCTTAGGGAGAGTTCTTGTAATGAAATTTTAAAATGAGTATGAATGAAAATTTGAATAAAGAATTGTAGGTGAGCCTACAATTACAATCTGAGTGTCTTCTGTGAGACTGATGAGTCCTGAGAAACCTGAGCATGTTAATTTTACACCCTCAATCTGGAAGACTACATAGGTCCTAGGTTCTGTAGTCTATAGATCTTACCTTATTTTCCCCTTCCTCCTCTCTCCCTCCCTCCCTCCCTCCCTCTCTCCCTCCCTCTCTCTCCCTCTCTCTCCTCTCCCTCTCTCTTCCTCTCTTTCTCCCTTCCTTCCCTTCTCCCCTTCCTTCCTTCCTTCCTTCCTTCCCTCCTTCCTTCCTTCCTTCCTTCCTCCCTCCCTCCTCCTCCCTCCCTCTCCTCCCTCCCTCCCTCCCTCCCTTCCTTCCTTCCTTCCTTCCTTCCTTCCTTCCTTCCTTCCTTCCTTCCTTCCTTCCTTCCTCTTCATCTCTGCCTTCCTTTTTTCAGTATCTTTCCCCCTCCCTTTTCCTCTTTTCTCTCCTTCCTCCTTTTCCTTCCCTTCTTCCTCTTCTCTGTCTCCTTTTCCCTTCCCCTTTCCCTCCTCCTTCCCTTCCTCTCATCAATCTGTGTATCCAAATGGGTCCTGAAAGGATATTTTTCAAGTGCATACATTTTAAATTCCTTACCCCTGTACTATCTCTCCAACCCCAGAATGATAAATTTAAGACTTCTAAATGGGATCGGTATAGACAGTCAAACCATATCACTGAGTTTGTTGAACATTCCTTTGAAGAGGTTTTCAGCCAGCAGTCTGTTCTGAACACATTAGCAGAATGATTTCCAAACCTATGTGAGCTTGCACTGGAGGGAAGAGCTAACCCCCTGGCTGAATAAGAGGGAAAGAGGGAGAGCTTTGCCTTATTCCTTAGTCAGCTGTTACCCATCCAGATAATGTAGTTACTCATTAATTAGCCTTTCACTTTAGAGGTAGCTGTAGATGACATGCCTCATAAAAAGCCAACGAGGAGATGCCTTTGATAAGGTGGAAAATTATTGAAGAAATGACCAGTTGATTTATGACCGACTGGAATATATTTTATTGTGAAAGATAAGCCTCCATTTCTGTCTTGCAGATGTTATATCTACTCCTTTTTAAAACAGCAACAGCAGCTACAATAACAAAAGCACCTTTGGAATTGGAAAGACGACACGAGTTCAGGCGTTGGCTTGCACACTGCTGACGTGATTTCTAGCACAGCACACGGCATGTGATTGAACACATTAGCACATCCTGACACGCTCTCTAACTCTGCACACGACACGTGAGTTTAGACGCTGCCTTGCACCCCCCTCTAGCACTGCACACGACACGTGAGTTTAGGGTGTTGCCTTGCACACTCTAGCACTGCACACAACACTTGAGTTTAGGGCGTTGCCTTGCACACCCTCTAGCACTGCACACCGACACGTGAGTTTAGGTGTTTCCTTGCACACCCCTCTAGCACTGCACATGACACGTGAGTTTAGGGCGTTGCCTTGCACACCCTCTAGCACTGCACACCGACACGTGAGTTTAGGTATTGCCTTGCACACCCTCTAGCACTGCACACGACATGTGAGTGGCGTTGCCTTGCACACCCTCTGCACTGCACACCGACACGTGAGTGTAGGCGTTGCCTTGCACACCCTCTAGCACTGCACACGACACGTGAGTTTAGGTGTTGCCTTGCACACCCCTCTAGCACTGCACACCGACACGTGAGTTTAGGGCGTTGCCTTGCACACCCTCTAGCACTGCACACGACACGTGAGTTTAGGTGTTGCCTTGCACACCCTCTAGCACTGCACATGACACGTGAGTTTAGGTGTTTCCTTGCACACCCTCTAGCACTGCACACGACACGTGAGTGTAGGCGCTTGCCTTGCACACCCTCTAGCACTGACGACACGTGAGTGTAGGCGTTGCCTTGCACACCCTCTAGCACTTCACATCCATCCTTCCCTCAGCTCAACCAGGAGCCCCCTCCCTGAGCACCCAACCAGCAGGGAAGACTTTAGCGCTGCCTGGTGTGGTTGTAAAAGCAAAAAATAAAACAAGAAAAAAAAAAGCCTTGGGTTGTACCTTGCAAAAAGAGTGAGCTTTCATGCATTTTAGGAGATTCTGGCTGAGTAGTTGAAGTCTTATCTTAAAATTTCTTCTAGTTCACAAAAATTGCTACCAAGAGCCCTTAAACAGGGCCTGAAGCTGCATGTCTAGTCAGCCTGGAGTTGACTAGTTGGCCTGGTGTTGGCTAATCAGCCTGGTGTTGGCTAGTCAACCTGGGGTTGGCTAGTCGGCCTGGGGTTGGCTAGTAGGCCTGGTGTTGGCTAGTCAGCCTGGAGTTGGCTAGTCGGCCTGGTGTTGGCTAGTCATCCTGGTGTTAGCTAGTCATCCTGGTGTTGGCTAGTCGGCCTGTGTCGGGAACGCTGCCGGGGGTCCCCCGACAGTGTCAGGGCTGAAGTTCTCTTCTACCTCTGAGGACGCCGGGGAACAGATGAAAACTCACGAGTCCGGTGCAGTTCCAAAAAGGCTTTTAATGGTACAAAAAGCTCTTCC
This sequence comes from Cryptotis parvus, assembly GCA_021461705.1. NCBI lineage: Eukaryota > Metazoa > Chordata > Mammalia > Eulipotyphla > Soricidae > Cryptotis > Cryptotis parvus. The sequence continues at coordinate 33,447 of JAJIBD010012299.1, forward strand.
ACAGCACTCCAATATAATGAACAAACTTTAGCTCTGGTCCAAACTTAGACCATACAAAAGAGCCTAAGTTTCCCACCAAAGAGAGAGAGGATCTCACCCGAGCTGAGTCCTACCCAGAAGAAGGAGCAAAAGGCCAGAGAGCAAAAAGCCAAAAGCAAAAGGCCCAAAAGGTGAAGGTGAGGCGTGAAGGGGCCTCAAGTCAACCCCTTATATACACCAAAGTAATCCGATTTGTGACAGGGAGAGTCATGTCAACAAAGAACCCTAAACAGAGTGTCACACCCTATTGCAGGTATAAACAAAGGTTATGCCAAGGTCTAATCCTTTCTACCAAGACTATCTCTTATGTAAAACACTGAGAGAGAGAGGGCTGATATAAAGTAATACATCTTAACTTAGTGAGCTTCATGTAATCTAGATGGTACCCACAAGGTCCTTCTTATTATTATCTGCACCAGGGTGATTCTGAGTATATCCTGTTCTCATGTACTGAAAGGGTCACACTCGCCTGCTTAGAGCAAACTAGTATGATCCTTCCTATAGTCTTCCTATAGTCTCAGCGTAGCCAGGGTGGTAGTCTCCTAGTAAATTCTAACTGTCCCACGCTGGGCGCAGTGGGTATAAAGAGGAGCTGTGCCCAATCTAGAAAACATAGAAGTCTTAGTAGATGTATAAGTCAGAAGTTATTCAATCAAGGCGACTTCTGTAAGTGCCACACCCTCTAGCAGTGTTTACATAGATGTCTCATTAGAATGAAACTTGACTTAAGTAGATTAAGCTGGGAGTGGGCAAAACAACAAAACTCCCAGAATAGCTAAACCTGTCCTCCAACAGGCCTGGTGTTGGCTAGTCAGCCTGGGGTTGGCTAGTCGGCCTGGTGTTGGCTAGTCGGCCTGGAATTGGCTAGTTGGCCTGGTGTTGGCTAGTCATCCTGGTGTTAGCTAGTCATCCTGGTGTTGGCTAGTCGGCCTGGTGTTGGCTAGTCGGCCTGGAGTTGGCTAGTTGGCCTGGTATTGGCTAGTCATCCTGGTGTTAGCTAGTCATCCTGGTGTTGGCTAGTCGGCCTGGTGTTGGCTAGTCGGCCTGGTGTTGGCTAGTCAACTTGGTGTTGGCCTGGGGTTGGCTAGACATCTTGTTGTTGGCTAGTTGGCGTGGTGTTGACAAGTAGGCCTGGAATCAGCTAGTTGGTCTGGTGTTGGCTTGTCATCCTGGTGTTGGTTTGTTGACCTGCAGCTGGCTAGTCAGCCTGGAATTGGCTAGTTGGTCTGGTGTTGGCTTGTTGACCTGGTATTTGTTTGTCGGCACCTTTGAGTAGCTTCGCTGTGTGCATCAATTTTGTATAACAATGTAAAATTATACAGAGGCTGGAGAGATAGAGTGGGCAGGGTACTTGCCTTGCACACGCCTACCCGGGTTTGATCCCCAGGATTGTATGGTCCACCCAGCCCTGTCAGGAATAATTCTTCAGTACAGTGCCAGAGTAACTCCTGAGCATCACCAGGTATGACACAAAACAAAAAAAAAAAAAAAAGATTATACAGATATTATTCAAAACATAAAAGACTTTGAAAGTTCTTTGAAATATCTAGCACATCTTTTTATATTCTGATTTCAGGATCACTTGGTGCTCCTTTTCATCTAAAAAAAGAAAACCACAACCCTTTCTCTGATATATTGCTGTGACTTATTCTTTTCTTTCTTTCTTTCAGTTTCTGGTCAAGCATAATACTTCAGATATAGCCGACTGGAATCTTCTTGCTAATCTCGCTTATAACTAAATAGTACTTATGTATTTTGTTTTTAAGTTTTTCTTGTTTTTCTTTTATTTCATATATTTTTGTACTCTAGTACCTGTACCCTACTGAGTGAGTACTTAATAATTTTGCTGTGACTTATTCTTTTCTTTCAGTTTCTGGTCAAGCATAATTCTTCAGATATAGCCGACTGTAATATTCTTGCTAATCTCTCTTATAACTAAACAGTACTTATGCGTTTTGTTTTTAAGTTTTTCTTGTTTTACTTTCATTTCATTTATTTTTGTTATTCTAGTACCTGTACTCTACTGAGTGAGTACTTAATATTTGTTTTATTTTCAGTCACACCTGGTCAATGCTCAGTAGTTACTCCTAGCTCTGCCCTCAGGAATCACTCCTGGTGGAGTATCTTAATGGTTTTTACTTCTAAAGTTAATTAACTGTAGTAAAATTGAGATGAGAATTACCTTTATTGAGCTTTTTTAATGTCCTATTACTGTGTAGGTTTCTCTGTTCATGAAGATTATTACTAAAAATGTTCTTTATGATATAGCTAAATATGCTAACCTCAGAACTGAAAACATTGAAATCAGGAGACCCAAATTTTAATGAGCAAACTTTAAAAGGTGCCTGTTAAGACACAAGCAGGGGAGGGGTATCCGGGGACCCTGGGAACTGGAGGAGGGGAGTTGCTACTGGATAACATCAGAAACAGAGCATTGTACATCTGAAAACCAGCCATGAAAAACTGTAAATCACAGTGCTTTAATAAAATAAAACTTGGGAAAAATTTCTTTTGTTCTTATTTGTTGCATCCATGTTTGGATTAAAATATGATGAAATTTAGGGAACAGCATTTAGAACTGATGAAGTAAAACGTGGTCCCAAATCCTGATTCTTCAGCTTGTTGTGCTGAAATGTCAATCCTCAAAGAACAGAGATTTAGACTCTCAGGCATAACTGTCCTCAACGCAATCTTCTGAAATAGAGCTTTTCTCTATGTAAATCAAATAAGTTTTAGGAACTTATGGGTTATTTTTAAAAGAATATGAAAATTTGAAAATGAAACCACTTCCCTATCCCATACATGTTTCTGTAACATGCCGAGCACTGAGAATCTTGAGAGGGAGCGATTTTCCACAGACAAGCAGACTTCCAAAAGGCCTTTCCAAACTGCAACCAGGTGATTGCAAGGTGCTCCAAGCTGGGCAGTGGGGGGGGGCAGAGCGGACCTGGACTCCCGAAAAGCACTGACTGTATTGCAGTCACATGTCGCAATGTCAGCACCTACCCTCAGAAAGACAGGAAGGAAAACAGTCTGCGTCAATCCTGTGCTTAAGGCTCCAGACACTTTGAGGAAATGCCCACAACCAGTTCTGGCATTTTATTTCTCTTCCCCCTGGTTACATAGAGAGGGAGCTCAAAAATTTTTTTTGTGTCAATGTTTCCTTGAGAGGAGATAAAAATGGTAGATGCAGCTGACCCGGGTTCGATCCCCGCTATCCCATATGGTCCCCCGAGCACCGCCAGAAGTAACTCCTGAGTGCAGAGCCAGGAGAAACCCCTGAGCATCGCTGGTGTGACCCAAAAAAGCAAAAAAAAAAAAAAAAAAAAAATGGTAGAAAGAATATGAGACAGGGACCATACCATTTTCTGATAAAATATACCTTAAAGCAGTGTTCAACTTAGAATGTCCTAGTTATCTACATATTTTTATTATAGATCCATTAGCATTAGATAAAAATCAGAATTCGAGGGGGTTCAGAGAGATAGCATAGGGGTTGGAGTGATTGCTTCGTACTCTGCCAACTCTGGTTTGATTCCTGGCACTACATCCTGTACCCCTAGCACCTCCAGGAGGTAATTACTGAGCTCAGGCAGGTATAAACCCTGAGCACCACCTGCATAGCCGGACTAAAACAACAATCAAAGAATTCAGATAAATGGCTCAATTCCTGTTTACACGTCCAGGTCAAGTTCTTCAGGGTCTGTTTTGGGGGAAGACCATGGAATCTGCGGTCCTGAGGTGTGAAAGCAGGAATCCCAGGGAAAACACATTATGTAGACAGGATAGTGGAAGAGGACGTTTGCCTTGCACGTGGCCCACCTGAGTTAGATCCCCGGTATTCCATGTTTTCTCCCAAGCACTGCCAGGAGTGATCGAGGCGGCCAGGAGTAACCCCCTCAGCATTGCCGGGTGTGATCCAAAAGAGCAATAATAAAAAAAAAAATGGTTCCTCTCTTGACTAGCCAGGAGGCCTCAAGAAAGACTAACTAGTCCTTGTTTGCCTTAGGGGTTCGAATGGGATTGTATTGTCTGTAGCTTTTCCATGCCACTCAACTTGACGAATGACTCACTGAGACAGTAGCATTTCATGTGGGCCGTATACTATCAGGGTGAAAATAGATTGCTTCCTATTTTCCCATTGTTTCAATTAATCTTTTATCTAATTAGAGCTAGGTTTTATGACAATTGCTTTAACATTTTTTCCCCGTATGTGCCAGAGATGTGCTATTAATTGGTATGGGAATTTAAGATGCTATACACATTAGACCACGGGAAATTAGTCAGCCTTTGCAATAAGGAAATCCTGCCATTTGTGAGAATTGGATGGGCCTGGAAGACGTTTCTCTGGGAATAAGACAAAGCAGAGTCAACAGAGCAATGTCGCAGCATTTCATTAATACGTGGACTCCAAAGCAACCAAACTCATAACAAGGCTGATTTGTCATGGTGATTGCCAGAGTTGGGGGGCAGGACAGATGGGAGAATTGGGCAAAGGTAACAGTTTCCAATTTGCAAGATTGAATAGCCCTGGAAGTTTACTCTAATACTGCATCGGATAAATATATGCATGTAATTTGCTAAGCTTAACAAGTGTTCCATCACAAATTAAAAAGTGTAACTATATAAGGTAGATATATTTATGTCTTGATTGTGATGCATAAATGTATAAAATTTTATTTGTGATGTATAAATGTATAAAATTATCACTATTTCAAAACTTCAAAATGCTCACCTTAACATATACACCTTTTATTTATAATTACGCCAGTAAGACTGAAGAAAATTTAGCTTAACCTATCTTCAAGGAGGCCTCTCTAAGGAGCTCAGCTAGTTAATGGAACAGCACTTAGAGGTCTTTTGCTCATTCTCTTAAAGATACACAGGGAGATGCAGAAATCTTTTAAGAATACATGCGAATATTTTTAACTTGTATATTCAAATACATTCATTTAGTATTTAGCAAATATTTTTAACTCGTGATGGTTCAAATACATTCATGTAGTATTTAACAATTATTCATGAAGTCCCTGGCAAAATGCTAGAATGGAGTTATTAAAGAAATAGACAGGGGCCAAAGAGCTGCTGACCCATGTTCAATCCCTGGCATCCCATAGGAGCCCCTGAGCCCAGCCGGGAGTAATTCATGATGCAGAGCCGGGAGTAACCCCTGAGCACTGGCAGGTGTGACCCCCATCACTGTATCACTGTATTCCCGTTTATCATCGATTGGCTCAAAGCGGGCACCAGTAACATCTCCATATGTCCTGTCTCATATTAGTAGAGCCCAAGGGCATCTGCTTGCTCTAGGAACATAAAGAGCCTCAAACCACTCCAACAGGTCATGGAAATGAGGTCTAAAATTGTTACTGGTATTTGGCATATCAAATATGACATGGGTAGCTTGCCAGGTTCTGCCATGCGGGTAGCATACTCTTGTAGTCATCTCTAAATCCAGCATTTATTTATAACTGCAACGGCCGCCTGCGGGGCGTGACCGGGCTGTGGTAGGCTGGTCTGCTGGGTGGGGATGCCATAGATCAAACCTGGGTTGGCCGCAGACGAGACAAGCCCCCTCCCTACCTTTTGTACTATTGTTCTTGGTCAACTGTTGGCAGAGCCTTCATTATAAGGGCTCTGTAAGCCTGAGCACAAATTCTTTGAGTTTGTAACAGTTTTAGATATTAAGGATTTTGCCCCATAAAAGTTAGAGGATGGCGTTTGTGTTTCCCCCCCACATTCCCTTCTTCCCCCTCACCTGTGTTGCTTTGTTCGGGAACATGTGTTGTATGGTACTAGGGAATATGCAGGCATGCAGGGTAGCATAAAAAAAAAATCAAGAAATGCACAGAGGACCAGGAGCGAGTACATTGGTGGATTCCTGCCACCGTATCATCTTCCAGTGTCACAGAGCAGCTCGGGGGTCCCTTACAAGGCTGCATGTTGCCCTGGAGTCTTCCCCGCTTCACAGAGGCTCAGCTGTGTTCTGTCTCACTGGGTCTCTCTCCACGGGTCCTGGGCTGATGGAGAGTCACCTCTGGGGTTCTCAGACCTCATGAGGTCTGTTTGGGTAACTCTCACCCCCCACTGCAAGAAAAGAAATAAACCTCTTACCCTTTAAAATATTACAATCAAACCATAGCTTTATTATGTCATCACAACTTTCAGTCACTTAATAAAACGTGGTTATTTCTCCAATTTTATTTTCTTGAAGTAACCTTTTTTTTTAAATGATCTTAAATGTAGTTTCATTGAAGGTATATAATACGGGTTAAATGATATTGAAATCTTCTGAGAACTTTTTTTATGGACCGAAGTGTCCAATTTT
>JAJIBD010012300.1:0-59817 GCA_021461705.1 Cryptotis parvus
TAGGGTTTTGACAGAAAGGGCCCATCTCCTGTGTGACCCTTCATAAGTCCATATTCTCTTCCCCACAAAACAACACATAACGCACTCCTGAGTTTTTTCTGACCATGATGATGATTTTCATGGCCTGATTTTCTTGTTTTCCCTATATTTTATTCCTGTCTAACCATTTCAATTGTCATGTTACCTGATTTTATAGAAATGAAACAATACTGCTGTTGTTCTGACTCCTTTATTTTTATTTTTTAATTTTTTACCATTTTTTTAAATTAATTTTTTTATTATACCACCATGAGATATACAATTACAAAGATGTTCATGTTTGGGTTTTAGTCATACAATGTTACAGCACCCATCCCTCCACCAGTGCACATTTCCCACCACCAATGTCTGCAGATTCCCTCCAAAACCCCTCGCCTGTGTCTGAGGCAGACACTTGGTATAACTCAAACACATTTATTTGTTAATAAAAGGGATGATCCTAATTAAATTAATACTTTAAAATAGATGCATGTAAAATATTTGTGATAAAAGATCACAGATAGTATTGATGAAAAAAAAAACAGTATGGAGATTTGCTCATTGAACCAAGCTCATCGATCCTTGAAGCTAATTCTCATCCAAAATGATGGAATTTTTTATTAGACTTCTTCATAGATACGAGTGCAGGTGACATTATTCATTATGCATTCCTCCACCAACTTTCCATTTTCCAATTTTCTGTTTATTGGGCTTTCCTTTTTCGTCCCAAATCTGGTGCTGAACCAAAATACCATCCTTAAAATTACAGATGGTGTGAGTTTTCTTGCCATCAGCTGTCTTTCCCTCAAACTTCTCTCCCAGGTTACCTGAAAACTGTTGTTTTTAAAGTGCTCTCGGTTTTTACAGACCCGTTATTGCTATCTACAGTGATGATATAGTCTGGCCTGGCCATTGTACCTATTTTTCGAAGAGCGATTCCCACTCCTAGTTCCTTCCATGTACTCATCAAAGCCTTTGTTGTACACCAAGTGCCATCTTCCTACCAGATCCTGAAGGCTGACTATGGTGTGCAGGCGAGCAGGATGGTCAGGTGCAGGCAGCTGAGCAAGGTCGCTTTTGAGTTCTTAATCAGTGTTGCTACTGTAACCAGAATGCATTGCTTTCCACTGCTAAGCTCTGTAGACCCTCCGTCTACCATCTACAGCCCCACGGTGTCACCGCCATGCTGACTTCATTGCTTTCACATGTGATGCCGGGAAGGGAGATCTCTTTGCTGGGGTCCTTCCCTCACCTACACTAAGTCAGTTTCTCCTATTTTAACTCCTCTCACTTACCATCTCCCTAACCCCTCCTCAGATTCCCGAGGTTGGGTCCCCTCCACTCATTTGCCTACTCCGCATTCTAACTTGGATACTTGTAAGAAAACTCTGCCTCTCCCCAGCCTCTCCCCCCCAGCCCCGCGCAGACAGACTGTGTCTAACTTGGACACTTGTAGGAAAACTTTACCTCTCCCCAGCTCCCCCACCCCCACTGCAGACAGACTGGGGGGATTCATAGCCCCTCTGAAGCTTATCCAAGGACCTGCGAGCAGTGGGTGACACAGATTGCGTTATATCAGTGTTGCTTGTCTGTCCTTCTGCCCTCAGTCTGGGGGCGAGAGGTTCTAAATAATGTCGCCTCATTGGTATTTGTTGCCATGATGGGTGGTGGTGGGGCGGGTATCAGGCTCTTTGCTGCAGGAAACTTGGTAGGTACAATGATTTACAAAGGTTCCGTTGCTGAGTTTTGTGGCAGAGGCATAGGCCAAGGAAATGGTGTCATATTCTTGTCTCAGCAATCTTCACATTCATTCTTTTTGTCTGCAGGATGAAGCTTTTACATCAGGTGTCACGAGTATGGAGAAAAGACGGGTTGAACAGCTGTTCTTATAAGCTGCTCTCTGTGAGTTCCAACCCATTGTATATCAACATCACAGTAGATTTCTGGTCTGACACATGATCCTGAACATTCTGTTGAAACTTGGAAGAACCGAGGGTTTGATTGCAATAATTTTGCCCCCAGACTTCTGTTTGTGGACCACATGAAGAACTTGTTGCAGCCAGTAATTAAGCTGAACTGAATTTTTTTAAAGTAGCTCTAATGTTGATAAGGAATGAGACAAGACAGATTTTGTAGTTTTTTGATTATGAAGGTTAATATTATAACAGAGATACTTGAAATACTAAGGGTGAAAGGGCGACTCAGAGGATATAATGAAGGCTACTTGAAAACTTGGATGGAAGGAAATTAAATTGGAAGTGATACATCATGGACTAGAAGGTCAAGGGAAATAAAGTTGCTGAATGTCACAGACAACCTAAAGTGTAGTCACCGAGATTGAAAGGCATGAAGCTCTAGTTCTGTTACTCATTTGGCCTGTGAGGAGTCAGGTCTCAGCTGAGAAGACCACAGAAGATGTGGAGACAGAAGAATCAAGATGCTGTGAACTTGAGAATGAAGAACCGGAAGTCAGTGTCTGAGCAATAGACCCCACCGCTGCCCCTTTGTGGGACGTGTCCAGTCTAGATAATTCCTTCCAGGACTACCCCCCAGAGAACACTTTCTCAACTTGTTTTTGAAACATTTTTTGTAAGCAGATTTTGTACATGTAGGACATGAATTAGCAATTTATGAATGACATATTAATAATATAACAAAAGTACCTCTAGTAAAATATGAAAAGGCTTTTGGTGCTTAGTCTTTTCTTCCCTGTTGTTTGAAGTTTACACATGAAAACATTTCACTCGTTCTCCCAAACACTCCACAACAAAATGGGAGACTCAGGGATGGCCCAGCCCCTTCTTCCTGAAGGGCCAGAGAATGGGGTCCCAAGAAAGACAGAGCTCACCTCCTGAGTGGGAAATTCAGGAAATACTTGAAAAGTTGTTTCATAGACCTGATATGTTTCCTTTAGATTTGTCTGATTTATCTTTCACTCTGGAACAGGTAAAAATTGCATTTTTAAGAGTAAAAATGATGGTTCTTATTTTTTCCCCCTTTTTTCTGCAGAGTATTTCTGTAGCATTCAATTTCACTTTCCTTAATTATAATCATATACATCTCAGGTGTTCTAACTGCCCACATTTGATGCCTTGGATTCTGTGGACCCAGATTGTGATTGGCAATGCTAAAGGTCCAATATGTGCAAAAGAGGAAAGGATGTTATTGGGAAATGCAGCTTGCCTCCGTACGTGGCTACACCCTCTGAACTTTCCTTTGGCTGTTAACAAGCCTTCTGTATTTGTTTATACTGGAAACCACAGGGCAATGCCTGGCGCTATTCTTCAGCAAATTCTTTCAGCCCAGATAATGTACAAATCACCTATGTTACTCATTATGAAACCGCTTGTGGTGGAGGTAATTATTTGTGGTCCTCATTCACCCATGTTGCCACTGCCCTGTGCTGGAAGTTGTATCACACCTGTTTTATATATGTATATATTTTTCTTTCTTTTTTCATTTTGGGTCACACCCAGCAATGCTTAGGAGTTATTCCTGGATCTGTACTCAGGAATTACTCCTGGAAGTATTCAGGAGACCATATGGGATGCTAGAGATTAAACTTCGGGTCAGCCACATGCAAGACAAGCACCTTACCTGCTGTACTATTGCTCTGGCCCTGGTCTGTGATATTTTTACACATGCTCAAGTTGACTCTTTTTTTTTTTTTTTTTTTTCTTTTTGGGTCACACCCGGCAATGCTCAGGGGTTACTCCTGGCTCTGCACTCAGGAATCACTCCTGGCATTGTTCGGGGGACCATATGGGGTGCCGGGATCGAACCCGGGCGGCACAGGCCGGCCGTGTGCAAGGCAAATGCCCTACCCGCTGGGCTATCGCTCCGGCCCCTCAAGTTGACTCTTGAGATAAATGAGTAGTTAGCATTTTTCACACATACTTTATTGGTCCGATTGACTCTTGAGATAAAGGAGTAGGTGAGGCTTAGATCAACTGAGGGAGTGGCTAAGCAGTCCACGGCTTAATGGATAGCAGAGACCAGAGGCTCACATCTTCTGGCTCTTTAGGTCATTGCTCCATACCTCATGTATTCATCTCTGCATTTCACATTCTTTGAGATGATTTTCATGAATTTAAATTCCTGTCATAGCTCCTAGAGGAGTATAGAATCTTTTGAACCCTAAAATGTATGAATCCTAACATCTTATGAACCCTAAAACCCTTCCAATGTCATCTGATGTCTTTGGTTGGTTTTAGTTTTTGTACCACAGCCAGTAGGATTAAGATAGCACCTGCTCTGGGCTTGGCATCACTCTGTGGGCGCTTAGGATACCATATTGTGCTGCGATCAAACCCAGACATCTGCCTGCAGAGCGGGTGCGCATCCCATTGAACCATCTCTCTGGCCCCAGGTTTTCTTGAACTTTACTCCAGATTTCCTTCCTGTTTTTTTTTTCTGTCCATTGTTCCCTTACTTCTGCTTATGCCCCTGTTGGCGTTTCTTGGGATCCCACAATGCTCTAGACAAAGAGACTCTTGGAAGAGATTCAACATGTTTTCAGCCAGACTTAAAACCTCCATTTTGTCTCTGAGTTCTATATACATATGTTCCTGTCAAAAGCCATTAGCCTGCCCGGTAAGACAGTACATTCAGGCATGCTTTGTATGTTCTGTTTTGAAAATCATATTTCAATTTTTTCCTTTCTGCTTGTGCTAATGAGGGACCATATATGGAGTCAGGGATTGAACCTGGGTCAGCTGTGTACAAGGTCAACACCTTACTGCTTTCTGCCTCTCTCCCTCCACCTAGTTTTTAAGTCTGAGTTTAATGCCTAAGACATTTAAACTGTTGCCACCTCTGTTAGAGCGTATGTTCTTGCTGAGAGAGGAAGGTTCTGGTAGGTCTCAAAGGTTTTACAAAACAGTGGCTGGGAGGCTTCACCCCAGAGACTGCCTGGAAAGGTAACCCTGCCATTGTTCCAGAGGATCTGCTGGAGCTGAAAACAGATAAAATGGAACCACAGAAGTAGTTCTGTGTGTGGGTGTGTTCCAGCCATCATTTTGGACCTTGGAAGGGAGATTGGTGAAGGCTGGACTCTAACAATAGATATTTGCTCTGTATTAGTCAGTTTGCTTGTTTTTCTGTTTAACTTTCTGGTAGCCCCATAGGTATAGATGTGTTGCAAAGAGAAAACAGATTTAATCCCCCAAATTGGTAAGAGATGAGATTAAAACCCAAAGCTTAAATATAAGAGCGACTCTGAAATTTTGGATTATCTCCTTTTACCTCTTCCCAGAATACCACATTGTTGAGGAGATTATGAGATTTCTTTTAAGGGTAGAGCTTTCATTTGTATTTTTGGATTCTAGAAATAACATATGGAATTTGAACTGTATCCATGAAAATGCCTTGATATTCTGAGTACATTCCTCCATTATCAAGTAGGAGGTTTGCTGAAAAACTATTACTCATAGCTATTGTTTAGGGGCTAATAAATTTGAACCTCTATATTTAGTCAGTAATCTTATTGCAGTAAATTGGATCAGCATGATGTTAGTTGACGTACTCAGCCCAAGAAGAATTCTTCAGATATATTGTATAACTCTGGAGGTATCTTGTCCAGGCTGTTAGCCATGCGAATGCTCACTTTCCTTATCTTACTGAATCCTTCCACCCCCTTCCTAAGATGGATGTGATTTCTTGGAACAAGTTCTAGGGAGCTGAATGATTTGCCAGAGTTATGCAGAGCTAGGATTTGGAGCCAGGTATTGGACTCAAATTTCAGTTCTTAACCATTTCATGGTAACAAAGAAACAAACATATACACAAAGAAATAAGAAGGGCAGAGAAATTTTAAATTCTCCAAATACTATTCACCCCAAGACTCCCAGAAACATACCTGAAAAAAAAATCAATGGAGATAATGTCTCCTTGCAGACATGCTGTAGCATGGAGAACTATGACGTATTGTCGGAGTGTGCTGGTCTCCTGGACAAAATCCGGGAGCAGGGTATAGGGATCCCCTTCTGCCCCCAGGGGATTGGTGGCCGGCAGACAGAGAAAAATGGAGAATCCAGCAAAATTTCAAAAGACTTTACTCACACTTGTTGTGGTATACAATCTAGTAACAGGAAAACCCCAGACTTTAGGTTCCTAGCTGTGCCCTGGCCACATGTAGGTTTAGAATCCTTGGCCAAGATGGCCACTACCATGTGTTAAGGCCCAGCAGGGAGGATAATGGAGAGAAGGAGAGGGAAAGGGCGATAATATTGCCTCAGCCAAGATCTGCCTTGGAAGTGTCTCTGCAGGCCCTATGTAGAGTGGAGGAAGGGCATGTATCTCTTACCAATGAATATTCTACAGCCAGGTGTATATTTCTCCAAGCCTTCACAAGATTCTCGTCTTCATAGTTGTTTTGTATATTAGCCTTTAGACTTATTAGAAAGCCACACTTGCTTGCTTGGAGGCAAACAGCATTTCTCTCTGGTCTAATTACTTAGAGATCCAATGTGGCTAGGTAAATATACTGGTAAGATCTATCTAGTCCCATGATATTGTGGTAGCATGAGAGAAAAATATACCAGCTAACATAGAAGACATGGTAAGATATATTGCCACATAAGGTCACTGTTTTCCACCCCGTGTCTACAAAGTGGCCTGTAGGAGGTAACTCCAGGCAAGATGCAAAGGCTTTGGGCAACAGTGTACTGCAACAAGGTATCCCCTGAAAAGGTCAGAAAGAATCTGTCCCAGTATTTGGATTTGGTTGGATCATTTGGAAAAAAGGTTCTACATTGGACAGTCAGAAAATGAAGACAATTTTTGGATGTATATTTCAGTATGTACTATTTTGTTTTGGCTCAGACCTGGCAGCACTCAGGGCTTATTCCAGTCTTTGTGCTCAGGGATCCTGGTAGGGCTCAGGGAACCATATGTGGTGTTGGATATTGAAAGTGGGTCAAGCACATGAGAGACAAGAGCCTTACCCACCGTACTACACTCTCAGTACATTATAACCACAAGGAAGGACTAGGATAAAACAAATAATTGGTATGAACACATCACTCACTACGATTTTTCATTTTGTGGGTGCATAGTGACCTTTTGTACTTACAGTATACCTCATTTTATCATTACCTCATATTGTCCTTATTTTAGGTTGTTATTGTATGAGATTACTTACATCTAATAAGTGACATGTGAGGCAATAGCCTAGTTGTGGGCATCTAATAAGTGATGTGTGTGGTGGTGGCCTAGTTTGATATCTAATAAGTAACTTGCATGGTGGTAGCCTAGTTGTGGACATCTCATAAATGAAGTGTCTGGCAGTGGCCTAGTTGTGGGCATCTAACAAGTGGCGTGCCTGGCGATGACCTAGTTGTGGACATCTAATAAGTGACGTGTGGTGGCCTAGCTGTGGGCATCTAATAAGTAACTTGCATGGTGGTGGCCTAATTGTGGACCTCTAATAAGTGACATGCATGGCAGTGGCCTAATTTTGGACATCTAATAAGTAACATGTGTGGTGGCGGCCTAGCATGGCTGTGGCCTAGTTGTGGGCACCAGCCTAACTTCTGAGATGTACTGGCAGCTCTTTTGCTCCTTTTCAAGATGAACTCAGAGTAGAGGCTTCTAGAAAACACGGCCCAATATCACTATTGCTCTTCAATCTAGAACTTGGCCATTTGTCCCCTTCAGACCTGTGTGTATGTATTGGGGTGACTTTTTGTTTTTGAGAGGGGCATGCTTGAGAAGTGCTAAGGGGCTATTTTTGTCCCTGTGAGTGAACCTTGCTGTGTTTGGAGACCATGTATAGTTCCAGAGATTAAACTGGGATCCACTCATGCAAGACACGTGCCTTAATCCCTGCACTATATTTCTGACCCTGAGGTAATTTTGGTTGGAGACAGATATGGTTTTCTGTATCTTCTCAGCTATGCTTCCTTTCCTGTCAGGGTTTTTGAGCTCTTCAGTGGACGGTACCACTCAAACCTTATGATTAAAAATGTCTCAGATGAAAATCATGCTGGTACCAGATAAACATACTTCTCTGGACTTTTTTTTCAGCCGTGAACTGAAGCAGGGAAGAGAAACCGAGAGGGCAGGCTAGCTCCAGCTAGCAATACAGAAGTGAGATTGTTCAATTATGAAATGAGAAACCAGGACACTTTTCAGTACCTCATTTTTACCTGTCATATTGCTTGGGTGTTGAGGGAGATTTGATATTTTCACTTGACATGCCTGTCACTATTCCTTTGTTTCATTATAAAGCCCAGAGTACCTGAGCTGCTACTTTGAATAGGAGCACTATCTGCCTGTTTCAGCTCATGTAGAAAAATAGAAAGATTACAGGGCTGAAAATTGAGGAATGGCCTCCCTCTCAACCTTTGTTCTTTCGCCAGGAGTCTATCCTGGAAGGAAACCAATAACCAAGAAAGTATGATGACCCATCTGGTGAGTAGCCCAACGGTGGCCCTCCCTAGAGGGAACCTGCTCTGTTTTTGTGTCAGGTCGTTATTGTTCTTGGCCTACATAAGAAAAAGGTCACGTAACTGTGGGAAATAGGGAAGTGTCACAAGAGACCTTGGCTACATAGACTTAGCCCAGCTCTCCCAACCCTTTCTCTTCTGTGTGACTCTGGTACAGCTGGGCTTGGCCCTCACTCTGAACAGTGGCCGAAATCTCACCGAGAACCTAGAAGTCAGAGCGGAGAGGGAAAGATGAACTTGGCAGAAAGGTGGAGAATGTTGGAAGCAGGATGAGCCCTGAGCAGACGCTGCTCTGAGTTCCAATAGAAGAACCTGCCATGGTACAGGAAACTGAACAACTCATTCCTGCAGGGGAATTCTTAGGTCTGGGTCTCTCTGAGCTGAAAGATGTGCCCAACCTCTTCAAGAGTTGGGGTTACATATCCAAGAGACCCAGGTTCCACGGCTTGGTTGTGGGTGAGTGTTCACACTGCAGTGTGTGATTCGGCTGAAGTGGGAAGAGAGGAAGTAGTCTTGAGAAGACAGTACTTCACTTTTTTGTTGGACCCCCGCTTAATCAGCCTCCTTGGCCACCCCAGGAAAATGCCTGGCATAGGTCAGGATTGGTGAAGTCTGTTGAGAGAACCTGGACACTTGCACCCACCAGACCTACAAGGCTGCCACCAGACTGGCTTCTCCTGAGGGGAAAAAGCAGAGAATGGCTTTTAGGAGGTTCTATACATCTGCCTTCAGCAGCATCTACCACCGATTTTTGCACTTTTCTGTTAGACTAGGGTAGAGAGGTCAAGGGTGGTGACTGGTTGTTCTAATTTTTTTTTGGAGGGGGCACACTTAGCAATGCTCAGAGGTTACTCTTGGTTCTGCACTCAGGGATCACTCCTAGCAGTGCTCAGGACACCATATGAGATACTGGGGATTGAACCAGGATTACCAAATATGAGGTAAATGCTATTTGTTGTATTGTTGTTCCATCCCCAGTTCTGGTTCTCGATTGAGAAGGCCTGGGGCCAGATGGAAGAAGCAGCAAATCCCTGGCAGCTCTTTGCTTCCCTTGCTGTGTTGGGTCTGTTGCCAGTAGGGGTTTCCTGGGTGACTTATGTGAAGTGGGGGAGGAGAGATGGTAGCTTTGAGAATTATCTCTCCATCTCTGTCATCCCAGGACACCTGGGACTGGTGAATGTCTTCAGTGAGTCTCTGAATGGTACAGAACTTGTGTCTCACCAGCCCTATTGGGCAATTGCTGGTATCTTAGTCCCTGAAGTTCACCTGTTCTGAGCAGTGTGGGAGATGATCCCTGCCACCCTGTTTCTCAGGAAGCCATTGACTTAGAAAAGAAAAGTCTGTCCTAACCTTTTCCTGGCTTTTCTGGTTCTGTCCTCTGAGCCACTTGATCACTTGATCACTTGATCATTGAATCCCGTTATTCATCTATTTGCTTGAGCAGGCGCCAGTAACATTTCTATTGGACCCTATCACGCCAATGTAGCCCAATGGCATCTGGTTGATTCAGGAATATGAAGAGCCTCAAACCGTTCCTTCAGAGTCTTGAGAAGGAAGTCTGACCATCTTGTAGGTGGGCGGCCACATGATCTTTTGACATCCCGTGGGATCCAGTCGGTAACGGCTCTAGTCCAGCGGTTGTCTCCAAATCGCCCATCTGATTTTCAATGTCCAGCCCATCTGATTTTCAATGCCTTGGCAAATGAGACAGCATCCCTGATTTTGGAATAGCGAAGGAGGTCAGAACTCCAGATTCCTTCTCTCACTTGAGTGAGGCGTGATATTCCAAGCATAGCTCTTTTGATTCCTCTCTGGGAGACCCGGATAGCATTCTCATCCTGCTTTCGTAGGGCCCAGGTCTCTGAGGCTTATGTTATTGTAGGGAGAACAGTGGAGTCAAAGAGATGTGCCCGGAGCTGGAGGTTCTTTGTCCTTTTAGCTATTTCTTTATGCCTTTGAAGGCATTCCATGCTGCTCTCTTCCTCCTGTGCAGCTCAGGTTTTAGGTCGTTCATCATGTTGATTTCTTGACCTAGGTATACATAATAACTACTGCATTCAGAGATGTTTGTTCCATTGAGAGTGAATGGGGCCTCTGGAACTAGTTCATTTTTCATAAACATAGTTATCTTTTAGATTCAGCCATAGACCTATCTTTCCACATTCTCGGTCAAAGTCAGCAACATTTGTGCTGCTTGGCTAATGTTTGGTGTTATTAGAAGGATGTCATCAGCGCAGCGGAGGTGGTTAGTAGTTAATGACCATCTATGTTCACTCCCATTCCTTCCCATTCTAATTGTCGCATGACGTTCTCGAGGGGTGGCGCTGAAGGGTTTTGGTGAAATGGTATCACCCTGTCAAACCCCTCTTTTGAGATCAATGATCATTTCTTTGTAGAATGGTGAGATCCTGGTGGTGAATCCAGTAATACAGCTCACGAAGGATCTTGATGTATTGGGTTTGAACACCCTGTTTGACTAGGGCTTCGATGACTGCTTCAGTCTCCACAGAATCAAAGGCTTTCTGTAAATCAATGAAGCGTGAGACAGAGTGGCATCTTGTACTCCCTACAAACCTCAATGAGCTTGGTTACTGTGTGGATATGGTCTATTGTGCTGAATCCTTTCTGGATTCCTCTGAGCCACCACGGGAAAGAATTCCAGGAGTAGATGAATAATGAAGTAAAACAGTTTTATTTACAGATTATGGGGGTTGGGGGAAGAGATAGTGGGTGTACACCCTGCCCTAACTTGCTCAAGGTGGAGCTTTGGACCTAGTTAGAGTCTTTTGCTCTGATGTTGTCAAGGGGAAGACTAAAAGCTTTCAATGCTCTTTCTCCATGTCCTAATCACAGTCCTTTGGTCCTCCTGGAGCTTTCTTGGAAAGGGAGTTCAGTCTTCCGTGGCCTGAGTTGGGACCAGTTAAAAATCTTACTAGCTCTTAGTTCCTGTGTCCACAAAGAGGGTCTGGGCAATATGCTTTTGGCTGGTGACAGTAACTTCTTCAACTCCCACCTCAGTTTTATTATGTCTGTAGAATTCATTGTGAGTCTGTGTGTAAGGAGGCGGTGACCATCAGCTGGCCTCAGGTCCACCAAGAAGAGACTAAGTTCAGTATTAGTGTGGGAACCAGTTGTCACTCAACCCTTCATGTAGACACATTTTTTAGAATAATTGTGAATCGATTTTTCCTTCACATAGCCAAACTTAAGTCAAAAGGATAACGATTTTATAGTTAGAGAGAAGTTTGCTGTGTAAAGACCTGCATAGAGTAAGTAGGATTGGGTGAGGCAGGAGCTGCTCAGCCTGAGAGCTTGAGCCTAGTGCAGTAACTGGGTTAGTGGGAGAGAGGCGACAGAGTGTGGGATGTCAGGGAATGCCGCGGGGTCCCTGACAGTGCAGGGGAATCTCTTACCTCCAACAACGCGGGGAAAAAAAAATAGTGATTAATGTAAAAAAAAAATACAACAACCAAAAATTTTTTTTTTCTTTATTAAAAAAAAAAAAAATCCCACAAAAAAAAAAAAAACACACCCACCACCACACCCCCCTCCCCAAAAAAAAAAAAAAAAAAAAAAAAAAAAAAAAAAAAATTTTAATATTTTTTTTTTTTTTTTTTTTTTTTTTTTTTTTTTTTTTTTTTTTTTTTTTTTTTTTTTTTTTTTTTTTTTTTTTTTTTTTTTTTTTTTTTTTTTTTTTTTTTTTTTATTTTTTTTTTTTTTTTTTTTTTTTTTTTTTTTTTTTTTTTTTTTTTTTTTTTTTTTTTTTTTTTTTTTTTTTTTTTTCTGTTGGAACTTTTATTTTTTTTTTTTTTTTTTTTTTTTTTTTTTTTTTTTTTTTTTTTTTTTTTTTTTTTTTTTTTTTTTTTTTTTTTTTTTTTTTTTTTTTTTTTTTTTTTTTTTTTTTTTTTTTTTTTTTGTGTTTTTGAATTTTTTTTTTTTTTTTTTTTTTTTTTTATTTTTTTTTTTTTTTTTTTATAATATATTTTTTTTTTTATTTTAATATTTTTTTTTTTTTTTTTTTTTTAATTTTTTTTTTATTTTTTTATATTATATAAAATTTTTTTTTTTTAAAAAAATAAAAAAAAAAAAAAAAAAAAAAAAAAAAACCGGTCCTCCAACAGTGGGAGAGCATGGAGAAGGAGGTAGGAGAGAATGTAAAAGCTTAGCTTAAAGCGACTACTTTGCTCCCTTAAGACTCCAGATAGAACATTCCCAGCAAAATCCCCTGTCCTGTCTTGGCACCCCAACCCTTGTTTTGAAGAGACAAGGTGAGCCGGGCCCTGTCTCCAGGCTGCCTCACCAGCTTTACCACCAAGTTTAAGGCAGAGTCTATCACGTCAAAGGCATTGTTCCCATATATCCCTCATCCCAGCTTTTCACTTTCTCTCTAACTTGGAAGAAACTATTGAGCGGTATGAGATGGGGGTAGGATCCAGAAGGAGCAGAAACTTTCTTTTTCATGGAGGGCACAGCTTGGGGGTTAGAGATAGAAGTACTTTCATTGCTTCCAAGCACAAGTGGGATAAGGGTTGACCAGCGATGACTCCGTCACCATGTCTGGGCTAAGTGTAGTGGGATAAGTTTGAGCAGCTATGACTCCGTCATCACATCTGGACTAAGTGTAGTGGGAAAAGGCTTGAGCAGCTATGACTGCATCACCACGTCTGGGCTAAGTATAGCAGGAAGTAAAGGTACAGGCAAAGGGAGAAATTCCAACCAAGTAAATATAGATCAGGGTTGCCTGGTATTGGGTTGGAAGCCACACCCTGTTCTGTTGCAGTTTCTACCCCCTTCTCTGTAATTTGCACAAATCTGTTGGAAACCCACCTTATTATACTTATATGATGACACCATTGAAAACAAAAGAAGGTGAATATAGTTAAAAGTTTGCTTTATTTATAATATTGAAAAATGCTGAATTCTAAGCACATCTTTCAGGAGCACCAATGGAAGTAGCTCAGCAGAGAAAAAGTTTGACAGTACACCAAAGTCACCAGAAACCACCCCTCTATCAGCTGACCAAAGTCACTGGAAACCACTCTTCTATCACCTGGCTTGCTTCTCCCCTATTTAAAAGGTGTTTTAAATTGAGACTGGTTAATATACAATATAAAATAAGCCACTATTTTGTCCCCTTAAGTTCACATACCTTTTGAAAAATTATTTTGGTTTTTGAGTCACTTCTTGGGGTGTTCAGGGTTAGTGTTTGGGGGTCATTCCTATCAGTGTTTGAATGACTAGGAGCTCTCTGGGCCCCACAGAACCCAGGGTTCCAGCACACAAAGCCTGTGCTCCATTGTTTGAGCCATCTCCCTGACCCTGGCATAGTTTAATTAAAGAAAACTTTGAGACTACTAAAAAGCTATCTCTCTCCCATGTCTGACAGGAAATTTCACCCATTGTTAAGTCAAGATCAACTCAAGATCGGGCATTGTTCTGGAGAATAAAGAATCCAGGGTGGCAGTAAGAAATCTTCTGAGTCGCTTTAGGTGGAGGCCTTCATGGAACAAAAGGCGAAAGATTTTCAGTAGCCTTTCCCTTATTTCACCAGACAATGCGGAGATAAATGAAAACCTTTGCAAGGCTCTTCTTAGGACATTCAAGAAATGGAGACATATTTGCTCTCCAAACTTAGACTTAGCTTGCTGTGATAATACCTGTTCCTTTGAAACGTCTTTAACCTTCAAATTAAAAATTGAAAAAAAATAACTATTGGCACATTATGAAATGGAAAACCAGAGGGGATAAACTGACTTGGGAATATACTAAACCAAGACTCAATTGGTATTTGCTCTCATTCCCATTGGCTAATCATTTCATTCCTTGTTTTCCCAAATAAAAATCTATGCCCATTAACAACAACAAAAAGGGACAGACACTTTTCCTGTTCATTTAGCATATTTCCCCTCTCTGAATTCTATAAAAATGTAGCTGACTGAGGTGAAAACATGAGTGCTGGGAATTCCAGAATTTCAGTCACTGATGAGTCTTATTCCACCAGGCTTAGTGGCTGTGTTGGTGAGAATGAGGCATTTCCTGGGACAACACACAGATGCAGACTATTAGGAGAGCTGAGTTCCAGCACCTTAGTTGGAGTCATTGGCAGAGGTGATGGAATGCGGCTGTTTTCTTTTAATATTCAATTCTGCTCCAGTAGAACATGGTCGCCAGCAGAACCCAGAACTAGGAGACAAGTGAGGAGGAGGGAAACAACAGAACATATGTAAGGATTCAGTTCTAGAAACATCTTGTGCAAGGGGCAAGTGGTGTTAGGTTCATTCAGACATAGTGACCCTGGGTTTTTTAAGACATTTTAAGCATTATCTTAAAGACAGAGTGAACACTGGGATGCAGCACTAGAATGCTCTGAAGAATATGCCGCAAAACTTGAGATATTTGACTCAGGCAAGGGGTTGGGCTATTTAAGTTCTATGGCACAACAGCCACAAGTCCCCATACCTGTAAAATAATGATAATAATATCTTCTACCAGAGTTCTAAAGCTGACAGGCATCATAATAAAGAATAATGCTAATTGTTAGTTTACTATATATGAGGCACTGTTCTAACTGCTACACATGTACCTCATTTTAATGCTTCAAAAACCAATAGAGAGATTGAGGCACAGAGATTAGTAATTTAGCTGAGGTCATCGGACTAGAAAGTGGTGAAATTGGGATTCAGGCACAGACATTCGGTGTCAGTTCAATTAATCTCATGGGATTAATTCCATAAGCGTATGTGTGGGACACGCTTCTGGACTCTCTAAAGCACAATGCCGAGACCTCTCTTGACTTCCTCTGTTGCCTATAAAGTGGGGAACTGACCACCTGACTGGCTACTGTTGTGTGGGTTTAGGGATATGACCCCTGTCCATAGCAGCCCCTTACTACATTTCCCTTCCCTTTCTAGAATTTTAAGAGTCCACTGGATGCTGGTGTTTCAGACACAATACAGGTCCTGGAATCCCAAGCCACTCAAAGGGCTTGGAGCATGACCGCTATTAACATGGTATAGAAGGAACTTCACCGGTGACTTGCTCACTCATTCAGTAAGTTACTAAGCATTTATGTATATGCTCTGTGAGGCACTGGAGGCATAAGTGGCAGTTGGCTTCAGACTTTTTTTCCTTAAGACACACCACAGAGGAGTGACTGATGTGTCAGGTGTCAGGAGGGTTCCTGAGAATGTGGAGAGGGTCATACAGGGCGTATTGGAGCAGCTCATTTTTCCCATCCTTTCTTCACCCTATTTCTCACCACAATCCAAACTTTCTATTTTTAGTAGTATATACTTTCAGGGTGAGGGGCCACACTGGGCCAGAGCTTACTCCCTGGCAGTACTGGAGATCAAAGCCAGATTGGCTAAGTGCACCCTGACTCCATTCTAGCTTTCCTAAAACAGGGCTTGTACTGGAGAGGTATGACAAAGATAGACTTTATTTGCTCCCTTTCACTGTATCCATCTTGGGTTGATGGCACAAAAAGCAGTGGAAGATAAAGCTGCTGAAATCTGAGCAAGAATCCAGGAAAAGGCATTAAAATCCTTGCATTCATTGAGGCTAAGCACCTGGAGTTAAACCAAATCAAACCTGTTTTACTTGAGATTGTTTTGATGAAATATTGGGAATTCCTGATTTCATTAAATGTTCACCTTTGAATACTTTTTTGGGAGGGTGAGGGGAGGAACACTTGGCTTACTACTGGCTCTGCACCCAGGGATCACTCTTGGCAGTGCTCAGGGAACCATATAGGGTGCTGAGAATTCAACCTGGGTCAGCCAGGTGCAAGGCAAATGCCCTACCTGTAGTACTATTGCCCTGGCCCCCATATATATCTTTCTAATATTCTGTGTGATGGAAAGGAAATATGTATAAAGCAGTTTTGTGGCATATGGAAATATGTAAAAATATGTATAATTGAAGGAAAAGCATTTGTGATTGAGCTGTGCACTGAACTACCCATTATTTTCATAAAACACCATTTTTACTTGGAAATAAAAGACTAACATATGAGCTATGGTGTTCAGAGTTGGGTGTTTGGCAGACGTTTTCTCAAAAATTCACAGCCTGTCACTTCTAAGCAAACAACTGACAATATTTATTGCCAGTGATAAATTTGTCTTTGAAGCAAATATTAGAAAACATGTGAGTTTAAAAGTACCCTGTTGCTTATGGTATTTTCAATGTGGTAGTATCAATGAACACAATATTTGTTTGTGTATTGCATGAAGAAATCAGTTAATAATTGTTGCAGGACTCCTAAGGGCCGCTGCATCTGCTCTGGATTGCCTCCCGAAAATCACTCCGTAGATAAGGGGGTAGTCTAAATGTGGCAGTTTATCTGACCATGTATGCTGTACTAGCTGGTATAAATATTCTCCCATGCTATCACCATCATCGTGGGACTAGCTAGATCTTACCAGCATATTAGCCTGGCCACGTAAGGACACCTAAGTAATTAGACCAGAGAGAAATGCTGTTTGCTTCCAAACAAACAAGCATGGCTCCCTGATAAAATATAAAACTACAATGAAGTAGAGGAGACTTGTGAAGGCTTGGAGAAATATTTAACTGGCATTGGTGTTGATCTTTGGTACAGTGACATGCCATCTCAGAAACCCCCTTCTCTACATTTCAAAGGCATTCCGGCTCAAAACATTAGCACAGTAAAGGCCCTAGGTGAGATGCAGGGGAGGGACTACCTAAAGGCATTGGACCCTCCCTGCTTTCCATAACAATGGGAGGAAGGTCTGAGTTGCTGGGGGTATAAACTAGCCGGTTCCGCTCTCCCAGGCTTCTTCTTCCCGGTGGAATCTCGCCTTGTAAGCGTTTTTCCCCTTGGAATATATACACGTGGTGGTCGCCATCTTGGCCTACACGTGGCTGGGGTTCTAGCCTGGAATCCTAAGCATCGGGTTTTTCCTTTTGCTGATTTGTATGCCTGAACCTGTGATAAGTAAAGTCTTTTAAAACCTCATCGGATCCCTGAGTGTTCATCCATTCCTCGCCCGGCTTCGGAGGTAGAAGGGAACTTCGCTTCCCGGCACTGTCGGGGACCCGGCGGGCGCCCGACAAATAATGAAGATCAGTATATCAGTGTACTGATGTTTCCCATACAATTACTGCATGATGCTATGGACTCATGCACCAGTAAAAGATTTATTCAATGTTTAAGATAGCCTGTTGGGCCGGAGTGATAGTCCAGCGGGTAGGGCGTTTGCCTTGCACGTGGCCAGCCCATGCCAGCCTGGGTTCGATCCCGGCATCCCATATGGTACCCGAACACTGCCAGGAGTAATTCCTGAGTGCAGAGCCAGGAGTAACCCCTGAGCATTGCCGGGTGTGACCCAATGACTTAGCTTATGTGAAGAGCTGCTCCCTGCCATTAGTAGGGAATCTCCAGAGCAAACACAATGGGAGCTTGGACAGAATTGGATTGATTTCATAATTAATTTTATACGGCATAAATATTTTTATCTTGAATATTATGAAACTCTTCCTGCTCCCACGGGTCTCTACATGGGACATACATGTAGATATTCCAAGAGTACTTAGTCACATTGGATCATCCATCATGTTCTCCTAGTTCAAAGAGACATGCCACTGTGCCTCTGGGCAAACTGACATGTCTCTGATTCTAAAAGTAATGCCAAAGTGAATTATTCTGATGGATTTTGGACCTTAGTGGGATTTAGAGTCTGGAATCAACTGGCTATATATTCATGGTAAGAAGTATTAATGCCATTTTCTACAAGGCACATTCTGAACTGCTTTCTGGCTCAGAGATGCAGCCCCTCCTCGCTCTGCTAGGGAGATTTTTGCCTCAGGGAATCAGCTCTGGCATTTGTGAAGCTTGAACCACAGGTCTACCCTGAAGATCTACATTTCAATAGGGTCATTTACCTGGATTTATCTCTAGATAGCCCAGCCCATGATGGACTGGGATGGAAGGTTTGGCCGGGCTTCTATCTATAAAATAAGCTAGGAGAAAGGAGAAGGCCCTTTTTGCTATTTTGGCTTCCCTTTGCTTTCTTCCTCTCCTCTCCATTCTCTTCCCTGTTAGGCCTTAGCACTGGGTAGGCCATCTCGGCCTCAGATTCTAAACCTACACATGGCCAGGGCCCAGCTAGGAACTTAAGTTTGGGGTTTTTCCTGTTCTTGAATTGTATACCAGAACCTGTTAGAGTAAAGCCTTAAAACTGCACTGGATTCCTGAGTCTTCATCCAGCTTCTCTGCTGGCTTCAGAGGTAGAAAGGAACTCATTCCCTGGTATTGTTGGGGATTCCAGCAGCTCACTGACAATAACCCAGTGTTACGTATTATGTACTCAACATTACAGAGTCTGAAGAATATGTGAACAACTTCATATTTAATCTTGTAGCTAACACTTAAGGACACTGCTTACTCAGTTTTGTACAGTATCTAGGAAGGAGATTCACAAATATATTTTAATAAGTCTACTAATATATTCAGTTTTTTTCAGCTACACATCTCTGCTAGATAGTTTCATTAGATCCTTTAGCCTAAGGAATATAACTGATTTCATGAAGCAGCAAAAATTAGAATTGAGTTGTCTTCTATTAAGTCAGACAGTTGAAGAGATTTGTAAAATATAAAACATTGCCTCTTTTATCACTTTTTTCAGCTAGAAAATATAGTTATATTTCCACAAAAAGTTTAACGCTAACATGTTACTGACTTACTGTTTTAACTGAGTTAATCAGCATTAATGTTTGTGTTAATTTCCAAAAGAGTAAATATCAGTAATACAACTCTCATAGCAAAGCTTCTTGTAACATAATTTGTATATATGTAACATAATTTGTATATATGTAAATAATCTTGTAACAATAATTTTTGTTAGTGTAAAGAGGCTCTGAAATCAACACTTTGGGGCTGCCTTCCCAAAGCAATGATTTTAATTCTGATGGCAAATTAGGCACATGGGTTGTGGTGGGGTGTTGCAGTACACTGCTGCCAGAGCCTCTACATCTGGCCTAGAGTTGCTTCCTGCAGGCCACTTTGTAGATAGGAGGAGGAAAGTTTAAATGTGGCAGTTCATCTGACTATGTATTCTATACTGGCTGGTATATTCTCTCATGCTGCCACAATCATTGTGGGACTAGATCTTACTGGTATATTTACTTAGATCTTAGGTCTTACTGGTATATTTGCCTGATCATGTTGGATCTCTAAGTAGTTAGACCAGAGAGAAATGCTATTTGCCTCCAAGCAAGCAAGCATGGCTCTCTGATAACTCAAAGACTGATATACAGAACAACCATGAAGTAAAGATGAGACTCTTGTGAAAGCTTGGAGAAATAGTTAACTGGCTATAGAATATTCTTTGGTACAGATGCATGCCTTTTGTATTCTGAGATACAGTTCATCTCAGAAACCCCTCCTCCATTGCAGGGTCACTTCCAAGGCAGATCTTGGCTTGGCAACATTAACATCTCAAAGGGCCTACCTTGAGGTTCTGGGAGAAATTACCTGAGGGAATTTGACCCTGATGGCTTTAAATTGAAGTGGGAGGTCTGGGTTGCAGGGATATAAAAACCTAGTCTGCTTCCTTTCTTGCTCTTTTCCCCTTTTCTGCTGGTGTTCCTCTTTGCTAGCTCCTCTCTGCAGGGCCTTAACACGTAGTGGCAGCCATCTTGGCCTACACGTGACCGGGGCCCAGCCGGGAAACCTAAGTTTGGGGTTTTTCCTGTTGCTGATTTGTATGCCATAACTTGTGTTAAGTAAAGCATTTTGAAACTTCTCTGGATTCTCGCGTCTTTCTCCGTCCCTCTGGCCACTGATCCCTTGGGGCAGAAGGGGATCCCTGACCCTACTCCCGGATTTTGTGGGGGGGCCCAGCATTTCCCTGCACTGGGGGAGCTGGGTTCTACCCCTGAGCATCTGGAACCGAGTTAGATTCCCTGAGCTTGGGATTTGAGACCCCTAAAGCTCCCTTGCGAGGTTTTGGTGAGCAGCCAAGATTTTAAGACTGAGAAACTCTCTTGAAGCACACTCAGAAGAGGGCAGTCAGGAGGGTGGTGGAGACAGTTGGAGGCAACTCTCTGGAAGGAGCCATCTGAGGAGGCGTCTTCCAAAGATCTCATCTTTGGCCTCAAATTACCATGAATTAATGAGATCAGAAGACCTGGAGAAGTGGGTAGGAGCATGCAGCTAAGGTCGAAAATCTGGAAAGCTGGGTGTATTCTCTCTTCCTGACTGGGACCTTCACAACACCTCTTGAGGCTTCCTCTGCCTTGCTCTGGCTCCACCAGATGCCAGAGAGACCTTAGGACCTAGGTTTTGTTCCCAGTCTTGTGTGGTTAGTGCTCCCATCTCAAGGTCTTGCCTTATCATCATCTTAGATATAAAAATACCCTGAAGTACTCACAGTCCAGCAGAGAATGGCAAAGCCAAACCAGGCAACGCCCCAGGCATGTCTGTTCAATGGGCCAGAGATCAGTTCATAGCAGCCCTGGACGAGAGGGTGAGGGGGTGAGAATACAGATCACTATTTGAATCAATGACACTTCAAGTCCTGTTTAGCAAAACCCACAACCTGAGGACCGTGAGATGGTTACATTGCTTTGTTGAGGGAAAGAATCTGGTCGAATGATTATTCTGACTTTTTTCTATCACATTATTAGGGTATTATCATTCAGCTGAATGATAATACTGCACCTGATAGCAGTAAAGGTGCTGCTAATATTATTAGGGAAGGGGTCAGAGAGGATGGAAGGGCTGCAGGGAATTGTGTGGGTGTTTCCTTTTCCCCCAACACTGTGTGAATGGGGGATATTCTAGGAACTAGAAATCTCACACTGTGGAGGCAGAGCTCGGGAGATGAGATATGTTTGTGAGAGGAAGATTTAGGAGGACATATATGAGAAAGGAAAAGTACATGAGATTGAAGAGAACATGCCAGGGAGAGCATGAATGTATGAGCTGTGGGCAACCATACATGTATTTTATTTTATTTTTTTGCTTTTTGGGTCATACCCAGCAATGCTCATTGGTTTCACCTGGCTCTGCACTCAGGAATCACTCCTGGCGGTGCTTGGGGGACCTTATGGGATGCTGGGGATCGAACCCAGGCCAGCCTATGCCAGCCGCGTGCAAGGCAAACGCCCTACCCGCTGGACTATCACTCCGGCCCCATACATGTATTTTTAAATTGGGTTTTCTTTTACTTTTTCTTTTTTGGTTAATCTCTTTGTGTTTTTGGGGCCATATGCAGAGCTGCTGAGGGCTTGTTCCTGGTTCTGTGTTTAGGACCACTTCAGGCAGGGCTCAGGGACCACATGTAATATTGAACTAGTGTTGGCGTGAGCAAGGCCAGTGTCTTAACCCTGAATGACCTCTCTGGCCCTGAGTTGCTTTTCTTAAGGGGCATAGCACCTCATAAATGTTATAAATGTTAGGTCCTAAAATATCTAGATCCATTCTTCTTCCCTTCACTCATTTAGACCCTCACCATGTTGATCTCTTTACTACTCCTCTCCAAATCTAAGAATGCTCCCATTTGGGGCCTCTGTATAAGCAATTCACTCTTTCTCCATCTTCTTTGCATGGCCTCATTTCCTCACTTAATTCAGATTCCTGTGCGAATATCATCTCAAGAAAGCCTTTCTTGACAATCAGAACTTTTTGCTCCGTCATTCTCTGGGATCATCATTCTTTAGAATCACCTTGTGGTGGTGATCAGAGCACATTTCAATAAACATGTAAGGTCTGCTGATGCTTGGTGTGAGGCTCAGGGCTGGGCCTTACCTTCCTCTAGCCCTAGTTTTTTTGTTATTAATTTCTCATTTAATGCTTTTACATGATGATTTCCCCCATCCTCCTTAAGTAATTGTACAGGTGCTTGAAAGATCATTCAATGATGTTCCTTAATTCAGTCATAGTATTCTTGAGTAGTTCAATAATATGTAATTATCAGAATGTGCACATAGCACTTCTGGGCCAATGAGCCATGAATTAAACAGTATGTTTGTACCTAATATATATATGTGTATGTATGCATATATATTCCTATCTATCTATCTATCTATCTATCTATCTATCTATCTATCTATCTATCTATCTATCTATCTATCTATCTATCTATCTATCTATCTATCTATCTATCTATCTATCTATCTATCTATCTATCTATCTTCTTATCTGTGATTTAACAAAAAAAATGTTTTGCCAGTTCCAAAGTAATGGCAATTGTGAGAGAATTGCTATTACTTTGGAATTGGCAGAACATTCTTTTGTTAAATCACTATTTCATGCTATATTTTCCAAAAACTGACAAAGCAAAATTTTGTTTAATATAAATTATTTTTGAAATACCAATTCTATACATTGTACAAATAGTTATAATTTTTTTTTTTTTGCTTTTTTTGGGTCACACCCAGCAATGCTCAGGGGTTTCTCCTGGCTCTGCACTCAGGAATTACTCCTGGCGGTGTTCGGGGACCATATGGGATACCGGGATCGAACCCTGGCCGTCATGGGCCGGCCGCATGCAAGGCAACGCCCTACCCGCTGGGCTATCGCTCCGGCCCATAGTTATAATTAAAAAGTTGGATTTTGCTATTACTATTCTCGTGTTCTGCTTTTTAAATGTAAAAATGTTCCAGATTAGGCATAGATTAGCATGTTCATTTTACTAATGGAGAAGAAAAGAGTTATTATTTCCTAAAATTTAGGGAAAGGATACAGACTACTTCCCTGAGAGGCTATTACCTGCACTTAGCCAGTGTTTACTTGTGAGGAGCAGAAGAGTTTCGGCAGGTGTTGAGAGGGAGGTGTTGGAGACCCACCTGCTGGTGATAATAGCCGGGCACTCCTAGTTTGCAGGCATCCAGGTTGAGAGGTGCTTTGAGATTGCTCATAACACAGCACTGACGAGGCCAGGGGTAGTCGGCGTCAATGTTCTTACTCCGGAAGGCAGATGTGTATTTCTGCCAGTCTGAGGGGCCGTTTACACCACAGCAATTCTCCTGTCAGCAGGTGAAAGGTATGAAATTCTTTTCATGGTTTTTGCTAGACACATTGATGTTGTCACTAAGATTTGGGGACAGAAATAACATGGAGGAGGAGGTGTACCTTGTTCTACATCTATGAAATTCCCAAAGGAGGGCCAGAGCAATAGTAAAGCAGGTAGGGTGTTTGCCTTGCATGCGGATGACCCAGGTTTGATCCCCAGCATCCCATATGGACCCCGAGCACTGCCAGGAATAATTCCTGACTGCAGAGACAGAAGTAACCCCTGAGCATTGCCAGGTGTGACCTCAAAAAAAAAAAAAAGAAACTCCCAAAGGAGGGTCAAAGATATTGCTAACTGACTTTAGAGTTTGCCAACTAATTTTTATGTTTATTACTTTATTAAGTTTCTAATAGTTTGTAATGTTTGGCAAATTAAACTCTCAAAATCTCATTTTTCTTGATTGTACAATTGGGATAAATCGAGTAACCACCTCATATGGTGCAAGAATTAAATTAGTGTGCTTAGCATATAGTGCCTAATCGTACATAAATTTTAGTTATTAGTAATGCTAATATCGTGATATAACAATATTAAAGAAGTATAATTATTCTCATATATGAGCAATTTGAGAATCAGAAAATTAAATATTTTAGTGATGAATGTATCAAATCTTGTTTTAATTTTATACCTTAAAATTCGTTTTCTAGAGTAGCTATGTATTATACTTGCAACAGGAGAAAACCTAATGGAAAAACTGGTCCAGGTCTAGAGCATCTCATTATGTCTTTACACAGGAAAGGAAGACCAATAGCCACAAAAGTTAGCATCCTAGTCCCTGGATAAAATTGAGGACAAGGACTAAACACAGGTCACATCAATTTTATTCCTTCTTATGAATTCTGCTAATGTATTTTGAGGGAGAAACTAAAACCATGGGATCTTTCAACTTTGAAAATAAATGTATCCCAACAAACCTAAGATAAATAAACTACCTTAAAAGCATATTATTCTTTGCCTCTGAAGTGTGGAAATATATAACCAAAGGAAACATATAGCCAAATATATAACCTAAAGCTTACATTTTGATTTGGGCATTTTAGGAAAAGTCATTAAATTTGAGTCACACTTCCTTCAGAATGGTGAGTAGATTTTCCCAGTATATGAGCATTTTATTTGATATGCTAAAAACCAGTAACAATTATGAACTTTATTCCCATGACCTGAAGAAAACATTTGAGGCTTTTTCTGTTCCTGGAGCAAGCAGCTGCCTTTGGGCTATACTTGCTTGTGACAGGATGTATGGAGATGTTACTGGTGCCCGCTCAAGCAATTCAATGAACAGCGGGAAGACAAGTGATACAAGTGAAGTGATGAGCATTTTATGTTGTTTTATAAAGAACATTATTTTCGCTCAAATAGAAAATAACACTTGACCTGTACTCAGAATTCCATTTAAATTCTGGCTTTGCAACTGACTCATGATTTGGGATAAATTACTTTATCTCTTGAGTAAAATTACTTATATTTGTCTCCTGATTATGCAGGAGGCAGATGTTGGTCAAAGAATACCAAGTTCCAGATTTAAAATGATTAAGTTCTGGGGATCTATGCTTCTTGGTGTCCATAGTTAGCAATCTGTATTTTATACTGGATAATTGTTGAAAGTAAGATATTAAATGTTCTCATCACAAGACGAGATAACATTAAGTGACAAGAAGGGAGTGTTAGTAATACTTTCAAACTTGCACAACTATATCTCAGTAAAGCTGGAAAAATCTATTAAAATACTAAAAATTTTTATCAACTATTATTTTTATTTATTTATTTATTTATTTATTTATTTATTTATTTATTTATTTATTTATTTATTTTGCTTTTTTGGGTCACACTTGGCAATCTCAAGGTTACTCCTGGCTCTGCACTCAGGAATCACTCCTGGCGGTGCTCGGGGGACCATATGGGATGCCAGGGATCAAACCCGGGCCAGCATGGGCCGGCTGTGTGCAAGGCAAACGCCCTCCCCTCTGGACTACTGCTTTGGCCCCCTATCAACTATTATTAATAAAGGTAAGTTACACACATATGTTAAGTTAGATAGTTAGATGGTGCCATGGAGGAGTGAGAGAGAAAAAATGAGAGACAGAATGGAGAAATTGCTATGAGAAGTAAATTAGATGATCTAGGACCTAACCAAAAACAAAGGGGCCTTAAAACTATGGGCCAATGTGGGGTGACCCATGGAGTTTTGGAGGGCAGTAAATAGCTCAGTCCCTGGCTGAGTCCAACATAGCTCCTAGGGTTTGCACACACATGCGGGGCGGGGAGGGGGGACCACTGGCAGGACTTGGAGCAAGGATTTGGAATTCTCCTCCCATTCCTCCACCTCCATGTTGGTGGGCGTGGCTGTGAGCTCTCCCGGCCTCCACAGCCATCAACACTGTACGAAAGACACTCCAGACCCACGGCTGCACTGGTGCGCGGCTGCATAGCAGCCGTGTGACAGACTTAGACAACAATGGAAGTCAGGCCAGGTCCTTCCCAGGATCTTTAACATTTATACAGTATAATGTTCATTTTAGTTGCAACAAACCGGGGAGGTTGATGGGGAATGGGGAATTATAATGTCACACTACAAACTCACTATTGAATATACACATAGAGACATCATAAACCATTAATATCTGTAGGGCAAGCCACAAAGTATAAGAGAAAAAGAGAGAAATACAGAGATAGAGACAGAGAGAGAGAGAGAGAGAGAGAGAGAGAGAGAGAGAGAAATAGAAAAGGTTCCTGCTATAGGGGCAGGCTGGAGTTAGGTGGGAGGGAGTGTTTGAACATTGGTGGTGGGAATGGGGCACTGGTGGAGGGATGGGTCCTGGAACACTGTATGACTGAGACCCAATTATGAACATCCTTGTAATTGTATATCTCACAGTGGCATAATAAAAATGAAGGGAACCCCCCAAAAAAAAACCTATGGGGTCAGAAAGATAGTACAGTGGTTAGGGCTCTTGCTCTGCATGCAGCTGACTTGGGTTTTATCCCTGGCATCTCATATGGTTCTCCTGAGTCTTTCCAGGAATGATTCCTGAGCACAGAACAAGGTTTAAGGCCTACGCACTGTGGGGTGAGGCCCAGAAAGAAACAAAAACTTCTAACTCAGGTAGCTTGTAGTTACCAACTTCCTGATAAAGAAAGAACTTTGGTAAGCCAGGTTTAGCTAATGGACAGCAAATAAACCCCTGAACTTATTTCACTTTTTTCCTCATTAAGCCCCAAACATGTATTAACGTGACGCCCTCCCCATTACGTAATTCGATACTAATCATACTTGAAAAAAATGAATAAGCAGGTAGTCTTTATGCACATGCTCAACTTTGGCGCCACCCCAGTTATGCTTCTCATGCCCAAACCCTTATGCCTAACCCCTTACTTCTCTTCTTAAGAAAACCTCACCCCGAAACCCACAGTGATTCTCTTCCTTGAGAGAGCCTGCACCCATACCTTGGGTGTGTCTTTACGGGATCCCTGCTATTATCTACAAGGTCTTGTCTTTGAATTCTTTTTCCAACAAAGAAAAAGAAC
This sequence comes from Cryptotis parvus, assembly GCA_021461705.1. Lineage (NCBI taxonomy): Eukaryota > Metazoa > Chordata > Mammalia > Eulipotyphla > Soricidae > Cryptotis > Cryptotis parvus. Next base: position 27,029 of record JAJIBD010012300.1, read on the forward strand.
TGAGGTGTAGCAGAACCTGAGATCTATGTGTGTATGTAAAGTGAGAACTGACTGCAGTATGTGTGTGTGTATGTAATGTGCCAATAGATGTCACTGTCTCACACAAAGTATAACAAAAAAGGAACCATTCAGAAAGTTTCTGGTTCAGTAAAGCGTCTACTTGAACAGTGTTTGAAATGAAAAAATTCAATTTAGCAAAAGCATTTTGATGGACAACATTTTAGGCAATTCATTTGTTTTCAATACTTTCCACATTAAAATGAACTTACCCAGAGAGAGGAGGAATAAAACAGTCTATAAGAAAGGATGCAATTTTGACATTGGTTTCTAAAAGAGATTCTTGAAAAGAGAAGAAAATCTCACTAGAAAGAATAATCTGGGGAAATCTAAAGGTTAAGTATAAAACTCTAACCCCATAGCATGGATTTAGGAAAGGACAAAACTTACACAAGTGGTTTCCTTTAAAAAAATTACTGTGATCCATCTATATCATCACCCTGTACCTGCATAAAAACTGGAGCAAAACTCTCATGAAACTGTTTATGCTGTAAGAAATATAAACATTAGCTATTTTATTCTGTAAGAAATATAAACATTAGCTATTTATTGCTGGTCACACCCAGCAATGACCAGGGCTTACTCCTGGCTTTGCACTCAGGAATGACTCCCGGCAGTGCTCAGGGGACCATGTGGGATGCTGGGTTGTACCTGTGCAAAGACAAACTCCCTATCCACTGGACTATCGCTCCGTCCCTATTCTTATTTATTTAAAAATGACGGAAAAGATAGTTTAAGTGGTGGAGCACATGCCTAGTAGGAGACCCTGATTCCATGCTCCCCCAAGCACCACAGGTTGGCCATGTGTCTCCTAGCATCACTAGTAGAGGCCTGTAGTCCCTATAAAAAAAACTGAAGCATAAAGATATTGTGACCCACCAAACTATGTGCAAAACTAATAGGCTTCAACACGCAACAGAACAACTTCGACTGGTACTAGACCCATATAAACAAAAGGTAGAAATGTGCCATGACTCTAGCATTGCTTCTCATCTGAAGGCAAGAAGAATCTGTAACTAAAGTTAGGAGGAGAATCAGCTAAGGCAGGGATAAAGTTAGAACCATTCTGGTTAACTGAAACAGAGAGGGCCTTGTTCCCTTTCCATTCTAGGATGGCTACTCCAGGGAGGGAAGGAGGAGGAAATGAAGAAGGAAGACTGACTGCTAATTAGGAAAAAGCTGGGCAGTCACATCAAGGCATAGTGTATTGTTCTCATCCTAAGTATGGAAAGATACTAAATAGGCGAAAGCAAAATAAATAGATATTGTCACTTGAATGTACTTTTCCTTCCTTCCTTCCTTCCTCCCTCCCTCCCTCCCTTCCTTCCTTCCTTCCTTCCCTCCCTCCCCTCCCTCCTTCCTCCCTCCTCCTCCCTCCTCCTCTTCCTTCCTTCCTTCTTCCTTCCTTCCTTCCTTCCTCCCTCCCTCCCTTCCTTCCTTCCTTCCTTCCTTTCCTTCCTTCCTTCCTTCCTTCCTCCCTCCTCCCTCCCCTCCTCCTCCTCCTCTCCTTCCTTCCTTCCTTCCTTCCTTCCTTCCTTCCTTCCTTCCTTCCTCCCTCCTCCCTCCTCCTTTCCTTCCTCCTCCCTTCCTCCCTTCCTTCCTTCCTCTCTCTTCCTTCCTTCCTTCTTCCTTCCTTCCTTCCTTCCTTCCTTCCTCTCTCCCTCCCTCCCTCCCTCTCTCCCTTCCTTCCTTCCTCCCTCCCTTCCCTCCCTCCCTCCCTTCCTTCCTTCCTTCCCTCCTTCCTTCTCCTTCCTTCCTTCCTTCCTTCCTTCCTTCCTTCTGTTCTTCCTCACTTCTGTCCTCCCCTCCCTCCTCCCCCCCCCCCCCCTCTCCTCCCTCCCTCTTTCACTCCCTCCCTCCTTTCCTTCTTTCCTTCCTTCCTCATTTCCTCCCTCCCCCCCCCTCTCCCTCCTGGACTGGCAATTCAATGCTAGGATGTGGTGCTGCTTATGCCTTTGATGCCAGGGGTTACCTGGGTCACATCAGCAGTGTTCAGGGGTCCTAGAACTCTGGCATGCTGGGAACCTGTAGTGCCAAGTATCAAACTGGGACTGTGATATCTCCTAAGCCCAATGTTTTTCTTTTAATGTAAGTGATGCCTGAGTTTTAAGACTCAGAAATTTTTTGTAATGCTACTACAACTTTAAAGAAATCAACATCTCTCAAAATAAAATAGAGATGTAGGGATTCCACTGAGTCATGGGTAAAACACTTCTCCCATCCAGTGAATGAGAGGATCAATATGCCTATATCAAGTCTCTCTTTGAGGAAAACCCCCTTGGAGGCTGATTCTCTTCCAATAAGACATATAGCCCTTCCAATCACACACACACACACACACACACAAAATGGCACCAAGACTGTAGGCATTACCTGGAGCATAAGCCTGTCCCAGGTTGTGGTGACACCATTGTTTTTCCACTGGTCATCATTGTTTGGGGAGTGTTGTTTTGATATCTCTCTAGCATCTGCTTCAGGAAGAGGTTGGGTGTGAACTAGGGTGAAAAGAGGTGATACAAGATGGTGAGTTAACAGGTCTGGAGAGATTGTACAGTGAGTAGAGGACTTGCCTTTCACCTGGGCAAACCAGGTACAAATCCTCGCAATCCATGTGGTCCCTTGCTCACCAGCAGGAGTAATTCCTGAGTACAGAGCCAGGAGGAATTTCTGAGCATGGTGAGTGTGCCCCTCCCCCCCCCCCCCACCTTGTGCCACTAACTCTTCTCCCACCACAAAAATGATGGGGAGTTAACACACGAGTCCTCAGGAGGCTTAGGTCTTGGTCTGTTGCTGAGGTCACTGAGCACTATGGAATCCTGGAGTACACCTATACTTGCTTGGGGCTCCAGATAGGGTGGGAATGTATAACTCTGCTCTGGGTTGTTGAAGTCTCTGTGGAGGAAGAAGACCCTTACTTGAATTTTGTGATTAGCCAAGGGTGGACTACATCCAGCAGTGCTAAGAGGCTATTCCCTGCTGTGTGCTCAGGAATGATCCCTTGTGATGCTCAAGGGATCATATCCGGTGCCAGGGGATTAAACTAGGGTCTATCAAAGCAGTTGCATTCAAGGCAAGTGCCTTACCTCCTGTGCTATTTCTCTGACCCAAGATCTTGGGTCATTTTTTGGCTTTTGGGCAATACCCAGCAGTGCTCAGGGCTTGACTCTACACTCAGCAATCTTTCCTGCTGGGTTCATATAGGGTTCCAGGGCTTAAACCTGGGTCAACACATGCAAGGCAAGCCCCTTGCCCACTGTACTTCCCAGCCTTAAGACTTTCTATTTTAAAAGAAATTCCCATGAGGGTTTGTGAGGTGGCTCACTGGCCTTTCAAGCATGAGGTATGAGTTTGACCTGTCTGCTGCATGCTCTGAGTACAATCCCAGCAGCTCTGCTGTTTGTGATCCCAGGTACCACAAATAAATTTTTGCCACACTACAACTGGGAATGTCTAAGCACCATAACTAAATGGTGTGACCCCCGAACCCTCCAGCAAGTGCTGCTACACCATGAGCACCATGCTCTAGTTTGGGAGCACCAACACATAGTGTACAAACAAGCACCAAGTGTGTATATGTGACCCATGGAATTATCAGAAGAACAGGAAGGGGGTCAATGAAAGGAATCCTAGGGATACCCAGGGTGGAGGCTAATGGAGTGGACCTGAGACTGGGGAATGAAGGGAATGAGATCAAGCAGGATTCTGGATTGGAGCCTTTAGATGGGGTAAATTGTGGTCCCTATTGGAGACCAGTGGCCAGAGGAGTCTTAGATGGGATAAATTATGACCCCTATTGGAGAACAGGAGAGGTATAAAAAGGGGTTATAAGCTTGAGTCCAGAAAAATCACATAGCCTGGATTCAGAATTCTGCTCTTTTGTTTTTTTGGTTGGCTTTGAACCATATGACTGTGCTTAGGGCTCCTGGCTCTGCACTCAGGAATCATTCCTGGCAGCTCTAGAGACTATACGGTGTTTTAGGGATTGAACCCAGGTCAGCATTATGTAAGGCAATGCCCTGCTCACTGTACTATTGCTTGGGCCCCAGAATACTGCTCTTAACTCTTGCCAGCTATGTAATTGTGGACAAGTGACTTTGCTTTTCTTGGTTTCCTTTTTATCTACAAAATGACAAAAGTGATAAAGACGTTTTAATAGGGTTATTAGGAAGAGTAAATAAAACTCTCTCTTGAATATTCATGTGCATTTTAGAGAACTGGAGTAGAGTAAGGGCTTACTACCCGAGAGCTGTGACTTCACGATGATGGTGGTGTCTGGACTAGGGTAAGGGCTTACTACCCAAAAGCTCTGACTTCATGATGATTATGGGGTCTGGAGTAGAGTAAGGGCTTACTACCCGAGAGCTATGAGTTCTTGATGATGGTGGGGTCTGGAGTAGAGTAAGGGCTCACTATGAAAGCTATGACTTCATGATGATGATGGGTCCTGGAGTAGAGTAAGGGCCCATTACCCGAAAACTATGACTTCATGATGATGGTGGGTTGACCTGCCATCACACTGTTCTGTGCTGTTTGTGTTTATACTCACAAAGTCTCGCTGCGTTGCTGCTGTGATACAAGATGCCACTTCGAAGCCATATACGATAAACATCAGAATGAAATACTGTTTAAAAAAAACACACACACAGGAGAAGGGTAAGAGATCTCCTAAAAGTCAACCAGAAGAGAGCCACACCCACATCCCACTGGACACTGCCATGTCAGCTCAGCTATCGGCTCCTGTTACAGAGACTCATAAACAAATCTTGAAAGAGATCAACTAGCTTCAAAAATTTCTCGGATACTGGCTGCTGGTTGAGACCTCTGGAGTGAGCTCAGGAGAGATGTGGACCAAATTCCCACCCTACCAAAACCCCAACAGCCACATTCACACCCAAACAGCAGTGCCATGCCTCCTGCCAGACTGCCCAGTTAAATACTCTGGGTAATAGCGACATCTCCAAATTCTACAAGTAACATCCCAGTAGGAACACACCAGATTGAATGGGACCGTAACAATTTCAACTAACAAAAACATTCACACAGAAGGCTTAACTTGCAACAACAGCTTAGTAAACTCTTAGACAAGGACTTAATGTCCCCATGGTGAGACACAACAACTTTCACGAATTTTCTTTACTGAAGTCAGGGAAAATAAGAGAAATATTGAGCTGTGATTTGACCCAACCATACCACTCCTGGGAACATACCCTGGAAGGCCAAGAACAACAGTGGCAACACCATCTGTACTTCTATGTTCATAGCAGCACTATTTACAATAGCCAGAATCTGGAAACAACCAGAGTGCCCAAGAACTGATGACTGGATAAAGAAACTGTGATACATCTACACAATGAAATACCATGCAGCTGTTAGGAAAAATGAAGTCATGAAATTTGCCTATAAATGGATGGACATGGATAGGATTATGCTGAGTGAAATTAGTCAGAAGGAAAAGGACAGATATGGAATGACTGCATTTATTTGTGGGATATAAAAAATTGCATGATACCAATATCCAAGGCCAGGTAAAATATGGATCAGGAGGTCTTGTCAGTGGGTGAAATCTAACCGCAAGTGTGTGGTAGTCAGAGGTTATATAAGATAGTTGCTAATAATCATTGGAAATGATAATACCAGTCTAGAACTAAGCATTGAATATAGGCAAAGGGTATATATATATATATATATATATATATGATAACTTCTAAATGTATGCATTGCAAGCCATAACGTATAAGAGAAGGAAGAGAGAGATACAGAGAGAGAAGAAGAGAAAGAGAGAGAGAGAGAGGGAGAGAGAGAGAGAAAGAGAAAGAAAGGAGGAGAGAGAGGGACCAGAGTGATAGTACAGCAGGTAGGGCATTTGCCTTGGGTGCGGCCAACCTGGGTTTGATCCCTGGCACCCCATATGATCCTCCAAGCAACACCAAGAGTAATTCCTAAGTACAGAGCCAGGAGTAACCCCTGAGCATTGCTTGGTATGACCCAAAAAGCAAAAAATAAAAATGAGAGAGAGAAAAAGAGAGAGAGAGAGAGAGAGAGAGAAGAGAGGCAAAAGTACCTGCCATAAAGGCAGACTCAGGGAGGGGAGGGAATCAGGGGATATTAGTGGTGGGAAATGGGCACTGGTGGAGGGATGGGTATGACTGAAACCCAAACATGAACATCTTTGTAATTGCATACCACACAGTGGTATAATAAAAATTAAAAAATAAAAGTACATTCATCTAAATACAATCATCCAATGATGATGCATATTCAACAAATCATCAGGTATCAGCTGCTCAGAGCAAGACTTGTTCCAAGGTGCTAATAGGCTTCAGTTTCTTCTTTTTCAGAGAATAAACAACCTTTGAATACAGAGATTTCTCACCCCAGTATTCTGAATTTCTGCTTTAAATGGGAAAAAATATATACAAAAGAATGACGGTGTGTCCAAATGGTTGTCAAGAGAATTGGTATTTTAGACACAATGGAGATCCTCCTAAATATACCCTTTCTATGGAGAACTTTTCCATATGTTTCACAAAAAATTGCATTTCTAAGGTCAGGAAAAATGAGCAGGATCATGTTTGATAAACATTATCCAGACCAAGTGTCTGGTCTCATGAGGGTGGACTCAAAGCTGCAACTATGCAGCTTCTACTCCTGCTTTGTGTGTGTGTGTGTGTGTTGTATGTGTGTGAACATATGTATGAACGCGTGTGTGCATGGATGTGTGTGAGCCTGTGTGTGCACGTGTGAGTGTGTGAACATGATACCCCTATGCCACACTGCCCCCATTTATGTCTGCAAATCCTTTGAATAATGACTTGGAGTCTGTGTGGGAACTCCATGGGTGTTCTGTCCACTTTCCTCATTGTTTGCACCCTTGATCTTCCGGAGAAGACTGTCTGTGCTCCGTGTTTCAGGGGCGCAGGGGAACCTGCAGGGGAGGCTTCAGATCAGGGGCCTCTGCAGCCCTAACCAGTCTGCCCAGAAAAAGGCTGAAACTGGAAAATAAGCAGTTTTTTTTTTTGGGGGAGCTTAGGCATCTCTTATAGTGTCTCTATATTCACTGCTGCTTTGTGCTCTGTGGGAGCTTATTTTACTGGCTCCACTGAAGAGAAACCCTAGGGGCTGGTGACATGGAACACACACATACCTTGTAAGATCCATCTGTGGCATTATGCACCCCTCTGAGCACTGCTGGGTGTGGCGCGATGCCCACCCCACTGCTACCTCTACCCCCACCTCAGGCCCCACCCAGTACTTGTAGTGTGAGACTGAGACCCAAATGATCAGACCCACATTTCCGGGGAGTCTGGATGGAAGCAGAACCTGATAAGCAGCACTGGGTATGATCTTATGCTGTGTGTATCCGTGTGTGTGTGTGTGTGTGTGTGTGTGTGTGTGTGTGTGATTTGTCAGAGAACAGAGAGAGACTAGAGAAACTCATCATAGGCAGAATGAAAAGTGGGGCTTTCTCTCTCAGTCCCTTGGAGAGTGTGGACTCTTGCCAAAAATGATGAAGATTGTTACTTGCAGAGAAGATTGTTATGGCAGAGTTCACTTGACTATGGCACAGCTATAATACACACACACAGACACACTCACACACAGACAGGCACACCCCCGACACACACACACACACACACACACACACATGGATACACACAGGCACACACATCTGGACACACAGACAGACAGACACACACACCATACAACACACACATACACACACGAAGCAAGACTGAGACACAGGTAATCTTTTTTTCTTTTTTGGGTCACACCTGGCAATGCTCAGGGGTTACTCCTAGCTCTGCACTCAGGAATTACTCCTGGCAGTGCTTGGGGGACCATATGGGATGCCAGGGATCGAACCTGGATCAGTTGCATGCAAGCAAACACCCTACCCACTGTACTATGACTCCTGCCCCAACACACAGGTTAATTTTTGTCTCGAGGGATAGCAGCTTCTTCTCTCTCTTTTCCTTTTTATTTCTTTCCCCGTCCCCACCTCCCTTAGAGGTACTTTTGCCCGAATAAATGACTCACATAGACCAAAAAATGTCAGCATGCTGCATTCCATGGTAAGGGGTCAATGTTAGCTCACTTTCTAGGTAAACCTACAAGCACCCTAAGCTGTTGGACTTGTTCTTGAAAGGTGGAACTCGGGTGGGGAAGTGGGGTGGAATTCCAGCTCCGGGTGGGGTGACAGACTGACATTCCCTGCTGGCTGCCACAGCAGGGGATTTTGTTGCCACCATCTGCAAAGGCCAGGCACCACCCTGCTGTCTGCATTGGGAGCTCAGAGCTAGCACTTCTGCACACAGCTTGGAGCCTTTATGTTTTCTAGGTAAGTCCTAGAAAAGCAGAGAGACTTAATAATATGGGAAGTGTGCACTGTCAGAAAATCATCAGCCATGCACTCAAATATGTCTGACCACACTCATGCTTTTTCTTGAAAATTCACGAATATGTTATATCCTAATATATTGATGCTTGGATAATATTTAAATAATGTTTTAAATGGCCTGTCAAGAATTTAGCAGTCCAGTCCCTACTCTGTTTGTCCTTTGTCTCTTGTGACTCTTGGTTGGACCTGCCAGGTATGTTCAGACAAGGCTGACAGCCCAGACCTAGGGAGTCAATCAGAATTGCCCCCAGCTGTCCACTCTTTGGGTTGTCTGTCGAGAAATCTCCTGTACTGGCAACTGTGGAGTGCGTCCTTCCCCTGGCGGATTAACCTTCACTGTGTGGGGGAGAGACTTGCCCTACTTCCCTCCCTTACCTTATCCTCTGCTTACACCGCCACACTACCAAAGCCTTGAGCTAATGTCTCAGTGTTGACTCAAGAGACAACTGCAGAAACTGCTAAAGGCTCACCGCCAGGAGAATCTTCCTGCTGGATTTCATGATGCCGACGATGCCCAGCACTGCCAGGCAGAAGAGGCAGATACCTACAAACATGCCAATCCAGGCGGCTGCATAGATGTCATCATTGTCAGTGGCCTCCAACAGGGGGTAGAGGCTGTGTTGATCTGATACGAAGAAGATGCACTCAGCGGTGAGGGCGATGCCACACATCTGGGAGCAGAAGGAGGCTCGGTCAGCTTGGGGACTTGGGGTGATTGAGACAGTAAGTTGTTCCTGGCAGGGCTCTGGCAACTGACTTAAGCTCCTTGTCTGGAAATCAACAGCTCCTTCCACCCTACAGGCTGGTTATCTGTGTCCTTCCTCAGGTCACTGTGTGTAGCTGCTATTTAGGAAAAGACCCAGACAAGTTTAGACCTTTTTGTAGAGACTTGAGGTCTGAACCATTCACGTGACAGCTTCTTGTGGGGTGATCACCCTCGACCTTCCAGCACCCCACGGACCATATCTGGACTCTTTCAGCCTATCCTGGTTGTATTTATTAGTACTCAGGAGTCAGGGGACATGAGAGTGGTAGGAAACTTGGGGGTTCTCTTCCCTGTATGTATGTTTACAGTTGAGGGACCAAAACCCTGACAGGCAATGACTTGTCTAGAATGAAATAGAGCTGGGCGAAGAGCTGGTGAATCTGATAGTGGAACCAACTCCCTCTCACCTCATGGTGTCCACACAGCATGGCCTGAGTCACTCACAGCCTGGCCTCTGTGCTTTAAGAGCAACACTCACATCTGTCACTGACAATAGGAACAGCAGAGCCCCAGGGAAATAGAACCCTGGTGAAACAGGGAAGAAACAACAACAACAACAACAAGTGTGTGTGTGAGTTTGTGTGTGTGGTAGGAGTTTAAATACTGACCATGCTTAAAGAGCTCCTTGTAGGGGGAGGGAACCGGGGACATTGGTGGTGGGAGATGGGCACTGGTGGCGGGATGGGTGCTGGAACACTGTATGACCAAAACCCAAATATGAACTTTTTAATTGCATATCTTTGTAATTGTAAAAATAAAAAATTAAATAAAGAGCTCCTTGTATTTTAAAGTTGGAGAGGAAATAGCTATTTAAGTAATGGTCTTTTGATGTATGTTATGATAGCATATGATTAGAAATAAAGCTTGAACTAGTATACTTTTCTTAAAATGAAACGTAATAATTTTTCTCTAAATAATCAATATTGATTCATCAAAAGTCACAATTACAGGAAGAACAGAAGTTCTTGAAAAATACTCATAGGGGCAGTGGTCAGAGCAACATGGGTAGGTGCAGGCCTTGTATGTGACTTCTCCAGGTTTGATCCCTGGCACCATGTATGGTCCTCCAAGCCCACCAGGAAAAGGCTCCAAGCATTGCTGAGTGTATCCCCAAACAAAACCAAACAACCAAGGAAAAAAAAGAAAAATAGTCATTGAACCAGAGAAGTAGTATAGTACAGTGGGTCAGCTTAGATTTTCTGTAAAGAATGGTCTGCCCAGGTGTCAGCCCTAGCAGCATGTATGGCCCTTTAAGCTTTGCCAGGAGTGAGCCCCAAGCAGAGAACCAGGATAAGGCCTGAGCACAGCTGGTGTGCACCTGCTCCCCTCCTCAGAAAAAGAAGACAACTCATTACTCACACCAATAATCACATTTCCAAATATCAGCAGGCCCTGGAAGCAGTGGACAGTGGCATCATCTTTAGCCATCTTCCAAATGTCCTAGAAGCTGGAGACACAATTCAGAACATTACTGCTTGCTGGAAGCAGGTGGTGAGCTCTGCTCCAGGATCCCTGATGTGGCTACTGTTGCAGGACTCCTAAGGGCCGCTGCATCTGCTCTGGATTGCCTCCTGCAAATCACTTCGTAGATAAGGGGGTAGTCTAAATGTGGCAGTTTATCTGACCATGTATGCTGTACTAGCTGGTATAAATATTCTCCCAAGCTACCACAATCATCGTGGGACTAGCTAGATCTTACCAGCATATTAGCCTGGCCACGCTGGACCCCTAAGTAATTAGACCAGAGAGAAATGTTGTTTGCTTCCAAGCAAACAAGCATGGCTCCCTGATATACTCAAAGGCAACTAAAATATAAAACTACAATGAAGTAGAAGAGACTTGTGAAGGCTTGGAGAAATATTTAACTGGCATTAGTATTAGTCTTTGGTACAGAGACATGCCATCTCAGAAACCCCCTTCTCTACCCTATAAAGGCATTTCCAGGCAGATCTTGGCTCAAAATATTAGCATACTAAAGGGCCTAGGTGAGGTGCAGGGAGGGATTACCTAAGGGCATTTGACCCTCCCTGCTTTCCATAACAGTGGGAGGAAGGTCTGAGTGGCAGGGGTATAAAACTAGCCTGTTTCCTTTCTCCAGCGCTTCTTTGTGGGCTCTCTCTCTCTTTGTGAGTGCTCACCCTTCTTGGAAGTCTTGTCTTCTCCTTTTACAAAGCCTTTACACGTGGTGGCCGCCATCTTGGCCTACACGTGGCTGGGGTTCTAGCCTGGAATCCTAAGCACCGGGCTTTTCCTTTTGCTGATTTGTATGCCTGAACCTGTGATAAGTAAAGCCTTTTAAAACTGCATCGGATTCCTGAGTTTTCATCCATTCCTCGCCGGCCCCGGAGGTAGAAGGGAACTCGCTTCCCGGCACTGTCGGGACCCCGGCGGCGTGCGCCCCGACAGCTACCATGCCCTGTTCTCTTGGATGGAAGCCTTCAGAATAAGGGTTTCCAGCTCTTAAGCAATGTACAAAATGTGGTTACTGAGATTACTGTAATTTTATAAGGAAGGAAAAGAAAATAATGCCTGCAAGTATAATCAAATTCAAGAATTCCTTGAGGCACAAAACACACAGATTTGCAGACTGTTGGATGAGGAACAGAGGCCAGCAGGTCAAGTGCTGAGACGTGGTGACCAATGGGCAGGGCACGGTGACAAATAGTCCCTGCCCTGCTTTTTCCACTTGCGGTCATGGCAAGTGGAACACAAAGGAAAAACCATGGGTGGAGTTGACAGTCAGTTTCCATTTATACTATAGACAACTGTTAAACTTAGTTGGCAAGTGAATAAGCACCCTGGGGGCTGCAGAAATGATTCACTTCCAAGGCACTACATATGGTCCCTTGTGCCCTGTCAGGGTTGTTCCAAAGTGCAAGCAAGGAATATCCCCTGAGCATGGGGCTAGAAAGTAGGACCTTACATTAGTGCCTTGTATGTACCATTTTATAGATACAGATACACACACACTCACACTAAATTATAATAAGTCAGTTTGGTAGGAAACATAAAGGTAAGGAGGCTCCTTTTAGCAGATGGGAAAACTCAGGTTTAAATTGGTTAATTTACTTCCTGGGAGTGATACAACTATACAACTATATAGAACGAGGTTGGAAACCTGGGTCTGGATCTGTGGGAAACTTCAACTCACTCTGCTCAAGATATTGTCAACAGAACATAGTTCCAGGCAGATTGGAAGTGGGTGTCTCCCTGAGAGTTTTCTGGAAGGAGCATGAGAATGAGTGTTTGGGTCAATTAATATGAATTCAGGTATCTTGATAAAAGCCATTAACCAATCATTTTGTATTCTCTCTCTCTCTCTGCTCCTCTATCTCTCTTTCTCTCTCTCTCTGTCTCTCTCTGTTTGGGGGGCCACACCTGGGGGTGCTCAGGGCCTATTCCTGACTTTACACTCACAGATCACTCCTGGTAGTATTTGGGGCTCTTTTGTGGTTCCAGAGATTGAACCTAGGTTGGCCCTGTGCAAGGTAAGTACCTTACCCTCTGCACTATCTCTCTGTACCTTATACATTTGTACTTTAAATCAAAATGCATTAAAGTATATGATTGCATCCTGAGGTGATTCAAGTTACCCAGGGAAAGTTGTTACCTTCTAGGAGTCTAGGCTCTAGCAGGGAGCAGAGTATGTCCCCCAAATGGTACATCTAGTGAGGCTCTCTGTACCATAGGCTTTCTGAGGAGGAAAGATGCGGTCTTGCAAATATAGTTTATAAGTAAGAGAAGGGTGGTGGTAGTGGTGGGTAAAATAAAGCAGGCAAAATTGCAGGAAAGGTAGAGAGAAATTAAAAGGAGGGAATAGAGACTGAGTGCACAGTTCCTTGGAGACAGCAACTTAGCCAGGTTGACCCAGGTGTTGGTTTGAGTGGGGCAGAGGGTGAGAGAAAGCTCTTTGACTCAGACTTTGCTCTATTTTAACCTCATTGTGCTCTGTAGTTTAAGCATCATCAAACCTTCCAAGCAATCTTGAACATTGCTAAGCATTTTCCTTTGCTTATTCATCTGGATGACTGGAAATGTAAGAAGTTAAAATTTTTGAAGGGTTTTGGAACCTAGTGAACATACTATCACTGTTTGCTGTATAAACAGAATAAACAAGGTCATGTGGCAAGATCCTGTCTGTAGTTTCTACTGAGCAATGCCGTTCATTCCTTTCTGTTCAGAAGAGTCATTGATTTGGAAGATCATTAATTTCCAGTGACTGTTGCACCCTAGACTTGGGTGAAGCTTTCCACCCAGAAAGGAGTAACGTACAAACCCATTACTCATGTGACCTGATGAGTCACATTGTAAAGTTCATCTTGGTATGCATAGCCCTTGCATACATAGGACTGACCCGTTGGGTTACCAGCTAAAGTAGATAAATAAATAGACTGAGAAAGGTGGAAGTTCTGATAACACACCTACATAGAGGCAGAGAAAAATTGGAGAGGTTAAGTTCAATACCATTGTCAAGTGGCATCAATTTGACACCCTTTGGCAAGGAGTAACCCTAATCTGGGCTGCTAAGAAGTGCCAAAAGCTGTGATTCAACCTTCTGTCTGCCAGACTTCAGATCATTTCTGACCATGCTATGGTTTATAAAGTCCTGATAGATAGCTATACTTCAAGTAGAAAAAAAGGGGAAATACCTGATACACCTTCTTACAGACCTTTGGAACAGAAAGCAGGAGCTGGCTATACCTGCCTTTGCAAAATTCACATTTATTAGGCCCTCTCTCACCTCACTTCTCTGGGTTTCTGTGTCATCAGCCCATTAATACCACACTAATATTGGCACATTTTCCCCAATTCAGTGAGCACCCACACATTTTACCAGGATGCATATCTGGCCATGTGGCAACTTGGAGCAACCTCTCCCACTTGTTGGGACTGGAATTCTTGAGAGAGTGGAGTCAACATTTCCTAGCCTCTTCTTGGTCATTTGTAGTTAGATTAGTTTGATGGTTAGAAGTGGACTTTATCATAGCCATACACATCAGAGGCATTGGCAGTTGGGAGTCAACTCTCAGCTTCCTCCGTGGTTCACAAGATAGTCCACGGGCTGTGGTCTCATGGTGGACGCCTTGGAATGGATGTCAGAATGCCAAGTCTTACTGGGTCCTTAGGGTATGACCTTGGACCAACTGTTCAGTGTTTTCTTCCTCATTGTGAAATAGATAAAATACAGTTTTCCCAATAGTCTTGTTGTTGCCTGACCCTCGAGGTGTTGCAGGTGTGGCTGCAGCGCCTGACTGCATTGGCAGATGACAGACAGGGAGACAGGCTTGTCTATACTCAGGGCTCTGCCCCATGGGCCCTGGATGGTTGATGGTCTGACATAGAAAAGGGCCTTCTGGGATGGACCCAGAACCATGGCAGAGCCTGGCAAGCTATTTGTGGTATATTCAATATGCCAAAAACAGTAACAATAATGGACCTCATTCCCAACAAATGGAGACATTACTGGTGCCCGATCAAGCAAATCAATGTGCAATGGGAAGACAAGTGATACAAGTCATCTTGTGATCACTCAGATAAGAGAAACAGAAGTCCTTGGCAAACATTGAGATGAACTAACACTTAAAATATGAAGAGTAACAGGAAAATATTTAGGACAGCAGGGTATTGGCTTATGGGCTTATTTTGTGGACCAGTGACTTTGAGAATCTAGAGTGGGCTTTTAAAAATTTTCAGCATTAAAAAATTGAAGTAATGTTGATGACAAGAGTGTGTATGTTTTTGGACACTTTCTCAGCTTCTTTCTGGCGTGGTCCCCTTCTTTCCCTTGTCAACTTCCTGAGACCCCTACTCTTGTGCTGTGGTCCTCCACTTACATGATCTCACCTATGGCCCCATGGAATGTGCGGGTGTCTATGGGGGTGTCACATGGTCCCCAGCTGAGAAACACTATTTTATTTATTTATTTTTAATATTTTATTATACCATTGTGAGATACAATTACAAAGATGTTCATGTTTCAGTTTCGGTCATAAAGTGTTCTAGCACCCATCCCTCCACCAATGCCCGTTTCCCACCACCAATGTTCCTTTTCCACCCCCTCCCTAGCCTGTCTCTATGGCAGGTTCTTTATCTTCTCTCTCTCTCTCTCTCTCTCTCTCTCTTTCTCTCTCTCTTCCTTCTCTTACACATTGTGGATTGCAGTACATACATTTAGAGGTTAACATGAGAAACACTATTTTGTAAATGTCACCTTCTTTCAAAATTTACTATCATTCCACTTCCACCATTAACACTATTTTCTTTTTTTTTTTTTTTTTTTTTTTACGCCAAGTAATTTACAATTACAGAGATGTTTATGGTTGGGGGCCGGGTAGGGGGAGACAGAGACAGGCAGAGCTACTCTCAGGAGAGTACAATGTCACTCCAGTGGGGAAATGCCGAGTATCACATTCCACTTCCACCCAATTAACACTATTTTCATTCTTAAAACTGTGAACATGAGCATGACAAAGTTTGTGTCCCCATTCTACAGAAAAAAATAGGAATAAATAATTTAGGGGCAGATTTGTTATCTTATCATTTTAGGATTACATTTCCTGTAAACTGAAAACTCTAATAAATCTTGTTGAATTTATTGAGAATATCGTATTAGGCATTTGTTCCCTGAATCCCTGCCATTTTTCAGTGCTAAGAGGGAAGGTTTTACTGTGACTGGGCCTGTGGCCAAGGGTTCTTAGGATCAAGAGAAGCAAACCCTTCGCTATTGCTGTTCTCTCTGTTCAGGGACTGCTGCTGCTGGAGGGGGCTGGATGCTGTGTTCATCTGAGCTTTAAAAAGTTATTATTGGAATGGCTGTCAGGGGAAGTGATCTCTTTGGGAGAGGGAAGAAAACGTTTCCTAGCTGTGTTTTGGGTGTGGTCCGAGTCAGGTACGCAGCAGCACGTCTCTGTGGGAGAGTTTTGTGGGAGAGGCTGACCATGCATTCCATGGACATTCTGTACAGTTAACCCCCACATCACAGCCTCCCACTCAGGCTCTGCCAGCTCGTGGCCCTGCTCCTTCCTAGTAGCTGTCAGCTGGGCTGAGAGGAGCCTATGGCTCCTTATGGCTGTTTAAAATGGGGGAAAACCAGAGTGATAGTCCAGCGGGTAGGGCATTTGCCTTGCATGTGGCCAGCCTGTGCCAGTCCGGGTTCGATCCCGGCATCCCATATGGTTCCCTGAGCACCACCAGGAGTAATTCCTGAATGCAGAGCCAGGAGAAACCCCTGAGCATTGCTGGGTGTGACCCAAAAAAGCAAATAAATAAATAAATAAATAAATAAATAAATAAATAAATAAATAAATAAAATGGGGGGGAAAAGCATTCGGGTCTTGACTTCATCAGAGGGGAAATATATATAAATTTATATACATAATTTTATATAAATTTATATATATAATTTTTTTGATTATAGCCAAAATTATCTATTGGAGGTGGCTTGAGCCAACCTGGTGTTGCCTCAAGAATTACTTCTGGTTCTGTGCTTAGGGATCACTCCTGGAAGCCTTTGGGGTTTAACACACCATTATATGTGGTGCTGGGTATTAAACCATGCACAAGGCAAAAGGCTTAACCCCTGTAATACTCTCTGCCCTCCCCATGAATTTTTTTAATGGTCTGAGACTATAAAAGGGCAAACCCTTTCTTTCTAATTCTCACTGCCAGTCTTTGGTTTTTGGCTCAGATGAATTCAGTGGTTTCTGTTCCTTAAAGTGCTTCCTGAGTGAACATTCTAAGACATTCTAACACAGTCTTCTTAAATAAAATGACAGAGCACAGATATTCCACCTACTGGACAGGAGTTTTTGATGTCAAAATGAATAATAATTGTAGTTATTTTTTTACTATGAAGAAACTAAATAATCAAAATCTATCATTTAAAATATTTCCCTCTCACAGAATTTTCTTAAATCTTGGGTTTTATGCTATGACCTATACATTCTGGAATCTCATATGTAGCATGAATTTAAGCCAAAAAATCTCTACCTAATCATCAAAAACTTAGTATATTGATACTTGGTAGAGTTCCACCAAGATAAAGTGCCTGTCTCAGCCACGCATGAGAACCACTGTTCTAAAACAGATGTGAAACCTGGTTTCTGTGACACTATTAAAGGCTCTCTATAGCATTAACTCCAAGGACATCCCCAGTAGCTTCTTTCTGCTCATACTCTCTGCCCCTCCTTCCTTCCTTCCTTCCTTCCTTCCTTCCTTCCTTCCTTCCCTTCCTTCCTTCCTTCCTTCCTTCCTTCCTTCCTTCCTTCCTTCCTTCCTTCCTTCCTTCCTTCCTTCCTTCCTTCCTTCCTTCCTTCCTTCCTTCCTTCCTTCCTTCCTTCCTTCCTTCCTTCCTTCCCTTCCTTCCTTCCTTCCTTCCCTTCCTTCCTTCCCTCCCTCCCTCCCTCCCTCCCTCCCCTCCCCCCTCCCTCCCTCCCTCCCTCCCTCCTCCTCCCTCCCTTCCTTCCTTCCTCCCCCACTTTCCTCTCTCCTTTCTAAGATCCTTTATCCATCCATCTCCTTTCTTCCATCCTTTATCTTTCATTTCTTTATATTTTGTTGCCTCTTTCCTTTCCCAAAGTTAATTTAGTAGTTTATTCTGAACACACAGAGGACTACATTACTATACATGAAAAACAGTTTTACACTTTCACTGAAGAAACAATGAGTCTTTAAATTCAGTGATGAATGATGCACTTTGAAGTCAATAACTACATTTTAGCAGGCATTGTCTTTACAGTGGTCATTATTTATCCAAAGACCATTACTGGCCATGTGTCCATCCATAGCATGCTATAATATTAGTTGTGACTGCAAACTCAGAGGCTCCTCTGAGTCCTCCTCTGTAGTCAAGCTCCTCAATCAAGTAAGATTAGGGAACTAAGGATATGAGAGAGGGCAAACAATCACTCATCTACTAATTGGAATTGAGATTTTTGTCCAGATCTGACTTTGAAGACAGTTCTATGTTGAATTTGTCTCTAATCATTATTTGGAAGGTAGCAAGAGGTAACCCTTTTATATTTCCTTAAAATATAGAAACTCTTAATACTATCCTTAGACCTCCTTCTTTCTCTCGCTCTCTCTCTCACTCATTTTTTTTTTTGGTCTCCCAAGTACTATATTCCCAGAAATGCTTCATTAGCCAGGCCAGGTGTTTCCATGCTTGGCCTACTGACATGGTGCTGAGGGGTACCAGGGTCACACTCAGGTGCTGCAGGGAGTAAGTCATGTGGAGCCAGTGGTCAAACTCAGGTCTCTATGTATGTAAGGCTCATACCTAGGAATCATTGAGTTCTTTCCCAGAATGAGGCTCACACTTCTGACCATGGAGTTATCTCCCAGGGTGAGGCTCACACCTCAGAACTCTGAGCTATCTCCCAGCCCCTGCCATTTTTCTCTTTAAAATGCATCCTAAGAAGAATTACAAAAACAAAGAACTGGCAAGAAGAGAGCCTTCTACACTGACCCTAACTGTGTTCTGGTCTTATCCTGATTTTTTTGGAAGTAAAACAGATTTTATTTAGGACCGGGAAGGAGTAGGGACAGTGATAGAGTACACATCTCAAGAGGGGAGATGCAGGCTGCTCCAGAGGCTGAGAGCAAGCAAGCCTTATCCTGATTTTTATAAGAAAAATTAAGCCTCTTGAGTCTCTTGAGTCATTGATGCCAATTCTCCATTGGCAATGATTTATCATATCCCTTCATATTTCCAAAAGGAGTAGGAAGACACCATGAAAGGGAAATATCCAAGAACAAAGCAGAACTGAACCACATAAACCTCCTAACTCATGAAATGGGGGACCGATTCATGTCTGTAAGAGAGTTGGTCTATGGACAATACAGTGTCTTCCCTCCCCTTACCTTTCAACCACCCCCATTCATGATCTAATTTAAACATGGTGCCTTCTGAAACTCTCCTGCTATTCCAAAACAGCACTTTTCATATAATTATAAATTATATAATATTTACATATTATATATTTAACCTGACAGGATTAGAAAAGGAACAAATATGATGAGATGAACATCATTTGTTGTTCAATGGTCAACCCTGATTACTTTACTTTTTTATTAATTTATCTTTAATTAGAATTTTGGTGACATGATTACAACAGTTGTAACATTTGTGGTCTTGATGTATTAAGTTATCACACCTTAGCACAACCAAGTGTTAAGATGGTCGACCAATGTCTTCCATGTAACTTTGAGTCTGCTTCTTCATTTCCTCTTTACATCTTCTCCCAAAATGGGGCGAACTTTGAAAAATGGAGATTAGTGGACCAGCGAGATAGCACGAGGATTAAAGTACTTGCCTTGCACACAACCAACCTTTGTTTCATTCCTGACACTGTATATGTTCCCCTGACCACTTCCAAGATTAGCCCCTGAGCACAGTGCCAGGTGTATGTCCCAAGCATAGGTTTGTGTCCCAACAACCCCAGTGCCTCCAACTCCACAATTTTAGATTGGTTATGAATAGAAAGAAGAGTAGCTGCTGTCCACTTCAGAAGCAATGTTTCCCCGTGATGGAAATTCACAGCCCACTTCAAAGAGCTTTAAGGCATGGTTCTTGCAAGCCCCACCTTGTGGAAGAACAACCTGGTATCCAAACTCTGTCATGATTTACTCACGTTGCTCAACATCTTGGGAGTTCTTTTGCTTTGAGAAGTATAGATTTTTTTCAGACACCAGAGTTTTTTTTTGTGTGTGTGTCTTTATTCAGTTTGTTTACTTTTAAAGATTATTCCCATCCACAGTGTCGATGTTTACAGACACAGTGAATAGAACCCTAAAAGTAATGGTTCACTAAACAAACCAAATTTCAAAGGAGAAGTAAAAGAAGGGGACCCACCCTCCACACATGAGATCATTTTCTCCACTTCATTGCTTTATTTTTCATACCCACGTTTGTGGCAACTAAGACCAAACCAACCACACCTCAAACTCCAGCTCATCACAGAGAAATTTATTAACAAAGAGAGAAGAGAGAGAAAGAAGAGAAGTAGGAGAGGGAAGAAACAAGAAACACAATATGCCTTGATCTCGAAACTCAGCACTAGACCAGACAGGTGGGTGACTCTGAGGTGCAAATAAAGATAGGTGTGTAGAATTTAAACTGTGACCTTACTGGTTTACTTAAACTTAGGGCAAGATGAATCTCTAGGAAGGATTAGTGGAAAATATCGTGTCGAATGAAGTAAGTTAGAGGAAGAAAAGACAAATCTTGATAAATGTGCTTATCTGTGATGTAAGAATAACAGGATAAGGGAAAGCAAGGCATGAAAGGGAGGAAACCCAGATTACTCCAGAGCTTGGCCAATGGAACTGAGGGAGAGAAGGAAAGAACCTGAAGGGGGAAAGGAATAAGATGCAGAAGGAAGGTAACAGGGGTGGGGATGGGGGGCAGAGGCCAAAGACATGTTGGTGGTAAAGGTGTTATTTACCTATATAAATGAGCCATAAAACAAGCAAAACTGAAAGCACACACCCAAACTAAATAATTGTACTGAAAATGTGCCCATCAAGGAGACAAGCTGGAAGATGGGAGGATTAATGTGGCTATTGGTAGAGAGAAGTTGGCGCTGCTGATGGGATGTTGGAAAATTGTATACCTGAAACTCAACAATGAATGACTTTATAAACCTTGGTGCCTAAATTAAAAAATAAATATAAAAGAGGAGCTTGTTCCTATAGTCATGACCCCTGTATCTCACAGAATTCATTAGTTTTTTCTTGCTCTAAAGCTCAAACCTGTCTTGATCAATATGGTAACTAGTAATTGCATATAACAATTTAAACTAAAAAAATTCAATAATATAATTAAAATTTTCATTTTTTAGTTGTGTTCAATAACCAATGTGGCTAATTTTTGTATTGTTTTATTTTGTACCTTAATATCCCTGTACCAGAAGTTCATTTTTTGAGCTTAGCATCTTCTTTCAAGAATGAATGCTAATAAGGATACCCATGACATAATTAAAAAACCATTCATATGGAACAATAAACCTCTAAGAATAGCCAAAGAAATCCTTGGGAAAAATAAGATAGGAAGCATCACTTTACCCAACTTCAAACAGTACTAAAAAGTGATAATAATTAAAACAGCATGGTATTGAAGTAAAAACAGACCTGTGGACCTATGAAATAGAGTAGAGTATCCTGACACACATCCTCAAATATATGATCATTTAATCTTTGATAAAGGAGCAAAAATATGAAATGGAGCAAGGAAAACCTCTTCAGCAAGTGGTGATATGTGTGAAAAAAAAAACGAGCTTATACCTCTGTCTAACACCATGCACATAAGTCAGGTCAAAATGGAGTAAAGATCTCATTATCAGACCTGAATACATAAAAGTACATCGAAGAAAACGTAGGAAAAATCATCCATGACATTGAAGCTAAAGGCATCTTCGAAGATGAAACACCACTAACAAAGCAATTGGAAGCAAAGGTAAACATATGGGACCGCATGAAATTAAAAGCTTCTGTACCTCAAAAGAAATGGTCACCAAGATACAAAGACAGCCCACAGAGTGAGAAAGAATATTCTCCCAGTGTCCATCTGATAAGCGTTAATATCCAGGATATATCAGGCACTGGTTGAACTTTACAAGAAGAAAGCAGCCAACCCCATCAGAAACAGGGAGAAGAAAAGCACAGAAACTTTGTCAAAGAAGAAAAATTCGAATGACCAAAAGGCATATGAAAAAATGCTCATCATCACTAATCATCAGAGAGATGCAAATAAAAAAAAACAACAATGAAATATCATCTCACACCACAGAGACTGGCACACATCCAAAAGAGCAAGAACAACAAATGCTGGTGTGGATGCGGGAGACTCTCATCCATTGTTGGTGGGAATGTTGACTGGTACAGCCTTTTTTGGAAAACAATATGGACATTTCTCAAAAAACTAGAAATTGAGCTTCCATTTGACCCAACTATACCACTCCTGGGAATATACTCTGGGATGCCAAAACACACAGCAGAAATTCCATCTGCACTTTCATGTTCATAGCAGCACTATACACAATAGCCAGAATCTGGAAACAATCAGAGTGCCCGAGAACGGATGACTGAATAAAGAAACTGTGGTACATCTACACAATGGAATACTATGCAGCAGTTAGGAAAAGCGAAGTTATGCGATTTTCCTATAAATGGATGGACATGGAGAGGATCATGCATAGTGAAATTAGCCAGAGGAAAAAGGACAGATATAGAATGACTGCATTCTTTTTTTTTTTTGAATGACTGCTTTCATTTGTGGGATATAAAAAAGTTTGATATTAATATCCAAGACCAGGCAAAATATGGACCAGGAGACTTATCAGTGGGTGAAATTTTTTTGCATGTGTGTCAGAGGTTAGATAAGACAGAGAAGGGACCAAATGTGCTAATAATCATTGGAAATAATACCAGCTTAGAACTGAGCATTGAATATAGGCAAAGGGATATACATGATAACCTCTAAATGTATGTATTGCAAACCACAATGTGTAAGAGAAAGGAGAGAGACAGAGAGATAGATAGAGAGAGACACACAGGGAGAGAGAGAGAGAGAGAGAGAGAGAGAAGAGGCAAAGTGCTTGCCTAAAGGCAGGCTGGGGGAGGAGGGAGAGAATCAGGGGACATTGGTGGTAGGAAATGTGCTGCACTGGTGGAGGGATGGGTGCTGGAGCACTATGTGACTGAAATCTAATCATGAACAGTTTTGTAATTGTATATCTTATGGTGGTATAATAAAAAGAATGAATGCTAATAAACATTGCCCTGTGTTTTAAAAAAGGAAATTAGGATTAATTTAAAAAAACTAGATGTCTTAGAAATCATGAAGGCTATTTTTCAGTGGGGGTTTAAGTCTATAAACACTTAATGGTTCAACACTTGGAGATACTCCCAAATGCGCTGTTGGGCTACAAGTGGGGTGAAGGAGGGACCAACCCGGGGCTCCCACACGGAAAGGTGTTGCTTCAGCTCTAAGGAAAATCACTGGAGCATTGAGATGAGGCACCTCTCCCTCATCATTTTGGTGTTTTTCTGTTGGGGGAACAGTGGGCCATCAGGCATGTGGGTGGCCGACTTTCCTGTGAGGCCCAGAGTCCTGCTTTGGTATATGGTAGGTTCCAGGTTTTGCTCATGTGCTCTGAGTAAAGCCAGGGGAGCTAAAAAGGAAACATGATTTCCTTCTTTATTCTTCATTTATATTATTATCATTTTGCTTGACCAGCAGGCTTCTAAGTTCCCTGTGTATTTATTTATTTGCTATTTTCTTTTAATACCACACCTGGCTGTACTCAGCGCTTTCCCTAACCCTGAGCTCAGGGGTCACTTCTTGTGAGGCTCTTGGGAACATATAGGTGCCAGGGGTTGAACCTGGGTCAGTTTTCTACAAGGCAAGTGCCCTACCTGCTGTACTATTCTCTATCTTATCTCTACTTTATTAAAAAAAATCTATGATTCTTCCTAGGTAGTTAAAAAAATACAGACAAGTTGTTTTGAATTTTTTGTTTTGTTTGTTTTGGGGTCTGCCTCACAGTGCTTGGGACCATCAGAGCAATATTCAGTGGCACTTATGAGGCCAAGTGAGCTGGGGATCAAGCTGAGGGCCTCGTGCACTCTTGGGCTTCAAGCTATCTTCCTAGCTCGGCAAGCTGATTTTTAAACTCATTATAGTAGAAAGAAAAATACAATTTTTTCCTTTTCATTATGAAGGATTAGCAAAAATGACATTTATTTGAAAGATTTGAGGCGCCAAATCCTAACCACTAGACCACCAGGGAGCACAATTTAAAAGATTTGAGAACTTTATTACCAGTTATGTATAAGAAACTCAAGTTATATATTTAGAAAAATATGTGTATATGTAAATATTCTATATAGCCTAGGTTATTTTTAGGGTGTGGTTTCGGGTCTATTCCTGCCTCTGTGCTCAGGAATCCTCCTAGTGATGCTCAGGGGACCATTTGCAGTGTCCCAAATTGAACTGGAATCAGCTGCATACAAGGCAAGTACCTTAATCCCTGTACTATAAATTCTTTTTTAGTGATTAGTAACTCCTTTTAAGAATGAATGCTAATAAATATTGCCTTTAGTTTTATAAAGGAAATTAGGACTAATTTCAAAATACATGATGCCTTAAAATAATGAAAGCTAATTTTAAGTGGGGGTTTAAGTCTATAACAAAATAGCTATGAGCATAAAATAGGATTAATAATATTTGAATCTTAATTTATATTTCAAATATGAATGTAGAATAAAAATATATTTATAATCTGTGGTCTTAGTGGATCAACTCATTGATGAGAGTAAAATAATGCATTAGTGAAGTTAGTCAATAAATTAACTTTATCTACACTGTTATTTTTGCATAGTTTAGTAAACTTTTTATGTAGGTAAAATTAATTTGTTGACTAACCTCAGTGGGAACATTTACTAGCAGAAATATTTGTAGAGTAAATTGGTTTTCAAATCCCATTAAGAACTGTCAGGACCAAAGAATTTCTGACAAGAACAGGAAACTTTCTCTCTGCTAGGTAAGAGACAGGTTAAGAAAAAACATGACCGCTTCCTTAAATTTCTTTTGCCCTTCTGATTACACAAAGAAACTGAAGACTACAAGGGATGAGTGTTTAACTAGGGAGATTGTTGATTGAAAATCAACTCCTAGATGATTTAACTAGGAGATAGAAATATTTTCCCAAATGAAGGGTTTTCTTGGATTTTTTTTTTTTGGTTTTCCTGTGAAGACATTTGATAGCAAAATCAGGATGAGTCGAGCAACTTTAATTATATAAAATAACTTTTAAGATTTCAGGGTATGAGATATAGTTCAATACTCATAAAGCTGCCCTAGGTTTTACCCCGACACTCAAAACACACAAGTGCTACACACACCCACCCACCCCCCACACACACACTACATAGGCTTTTGAGGAAGTCATTTATACAGTTTAAATAGAACAAAATATTAACATATCCTAAAATTGAAGAAATTACAGCATCTATTAGTAGGGCATTAGTTTCTTCTCCTTCTAGACCCTGAGTGACCCTCCCAGGAAAGTAACCCAAGCCTTGAGTTAGTACCTAACTGGCCGACAGAGACAGATACCATCTACTCACAGTGCTGCCTTCTGCTCTTGAAGTGGCAGCCCTCTGCAAACAGTTCTGGCTGAGTGCTTCTCTGCCTCGCAGCAATTCTTCTAGCCTTTTGATCAGGGGGCCTGTCCTGGACTGGGAGGAGGCATCTCCCAATGGCTGAGCCTGCTGCTACCAGAGCCGCCTCCCTGAAGCCAGAAGGAGGAGGAAACTCTGAGCCAGAATCTTCCTGCTGCTCAGACTGATTCCAACAGATGCCAGAGCTCCACAGTGCTCAGCTCACATCTGCTCTGGGTTCTGAGAGCTCTGGTTTCCCTTCAACATGCATGTCTTTGTTGTTTTTGATTGTTTCATTTCTAGTGTGATTCGATGCTTAATTCTCCTTTTGGGTGTTCTTAAGACTGACACATTGGCTGTTCATAGTCATGCTAGTATGTGTTTAACTACTAGGTCTTGTCTAGCTTCTGTTTCTATACCTCGGTATTCTACTTTTATAGGGATAATGATTACCCAAGCAAATTTTAAAGAGGTGGTCTGGAGACAGGTGAAAGATCTTGCTTTTAAGGGGAGCAAACAGAGACATTCAGATTTACCCAGGACCCAATTATCTGTTAATGTCCAGTTCTTTCCCTTCCTTTCTTCCCTTTCCTTTTCTCCTCTGGAAACAGTCTACACCACGCAGAGCACCAACATTTCTCTTAGTACTACTGCTTAATATATCACTGTATAGCAAGCATTGATTTGGTGCTGGGAATAGGTTAGGGCAGTAATGTTAGAATTTACTGAGTGTTTTTGTCAGCGGAGTGAGTTTCTCATGGCTCAAGACCATTGGGCTCTTGAGGGAAGCCAGCTCTGAGACAGGGTTTAGCTGCATCTTAGGGTCCTTGGAGATGTGCATGTGTGGAAGCTAGCGGCCAGAGCAAAGTTGAAGAGAGAGAGAGAGAGAGAGAGAGAGAGAGAGAGAGAGAGAGAGAGAGAGAGAGAGAGAGAGAGAGAGAGTCAAGTGCTGTGTTGGGGGGAAGACACCATGAGGAAATTGGGGGGGAAACGGCTGTGCTAGTTGCCCTGTTTTCTCCCTTCCTCTGATCTGTCCTCAAATAAGGCACATACAAGAAGACAGCTCTCTGTGGCTGAGGCATCCCTTGGGGGACTAGCAGTGAGGCAGACTGGAGCTGCTCATGTCATAGTTTGTCTCCCACCGATGGTTCTGCAGGGGGCCTCTCTGCCTCACACACTTTGTTCTTCATCAACTCTCTTGATTCATATATCATGGTAATTTACACAATGGGATTTTTGCCATTGTGAAAATGATACCAGAGGAATATTTATATATCTTCCTTCTTCTTCTTCTTCTTCTTCTTCTTCTTCTTCTTCTTCTTCTTCTTCTTCTTCTTCTTCTTCTTCTTCTTCTTCTTCCTTCTTCTTCTTCTTCTTCTTCTTCTTCTTCTTCTTCTTCTTCTTCTTCTTCTTCTTCTTCTTCTTCTTCTTCTTCTTCTTCTTCTTCTTCTTCTTCTTTTCTTCTTCTTCTTCTTCTTCTTCTTCTTCTTCTTCTTCTCCTCCTCCTCCTTCTCCTTCTCCTCCTTCTCCTCCTCCTCCTCCTCCTCTTCCTTCTTCTTTTCTTCTTCTTCTCCTTCTCTCCTCCTCCTCCTCCTTCTTCTTCTTTTTTTTCTTCTTCTTTCTTCGTCTCCTTCGTCCTTCTATGTCTTCGTCTTCATCTTCATCTTCATCTTCGTCTCTGTCTTTGTCTTCGTCCCCTCCTCCTCCTCCTCCTTTTTCTTTTTCTCCTCCTGCTCCTTATCTTCCTCTCCTCCTCCTCCTCCATCTCCTTCTCCTCCTCCCCCCTCCTCCTTCTTTATCATATTCTTCTTCATCTTCATCTCCTTCTCCTCCTCCTCCTCTTTCTGCTCCTCCTCCTCTTCCTCCTCCCTCTCCTCCTCCTCCTTCTTATTTTCCTCCATATCCTCCTTCTCCTCCTTCTCCTCCTCCACCTCCTTCTCCTCCTCCTCTTCCTCCTTCTTCTTTCCATTTTCACTTGACTTTATTTTATTTTTTATATTTTATTACACCACCATTAGATATAAAATTGCAAGATGTTCATGTTTGAGTTTTGGTTCTACAGTGTTCCAACACCCATTCCTCCACCCGTGCCCATTTCCCATCACCAATGTCCCCACTTCCCTCCCCATTCTCCCAGCCTGCCTCTTTATATCATTCTTTTTTCATTATCTCGCTCCTCTCTCTCTCCTTCTCACTTCCCCTTTTTACATTGTGGATTATAATATATTCTAGAACATGATTGGTTCCACTAGTTTGATGTAGCGTGTGGCCACAAGTGGCTGCACAACTCGGGCAGAGCTGTATGGCAGCCCTCCCCACGCATCTGAGTCTCTGCATGATGGCTGAGAACCCTGAGGCAGTTCATGGGCAGGGCCACCAGGCCTCCGGGATGGGTCAGAGAGGGGAATGGGGACCCCAGCTCCATCTCCACAAATGCCAAGTGACTTCAGCCTCCAAGAGCCACCTATCTGGGCTGAACTCGGCTGCTCTGCTGAGTTAGTCTTGAGATCGGCACCTCTCTTGCATGGGTTCTGAGGAGCTGTGGTGTCCGGACCACAAAATGGCGGCCATTATGGTGAACAAGTCTGATCTGGTTGCTTCCGAGGCCCTACAGAGGTGATGGGCCCACCCACACAACCTATCTTGCCTCCTGGGAGCCTTATGAGGCTGACTATGGTTAACTGAGCTAGGGGAGAGCCAGCTGGTAACTCTCCCCCATGTGTCTGAGTCTGTGTATGATGGCCGATTGCCCTCCTTCTTCTTTTTCTTTTTCTTCTTCTTCCTCTTCTTCCTCCTCCTCCTCCTCTTTTTCTTCTTCTTCTTCTTCTTCTTCCTCCTCCTGTCCTCCTCCTCTTCCTCCTCCTCCTCCTCCTCCTCCTCCTCCTTCTTCTCTCCTTTCCCACTAGGCTTCTTGAACCACATCTTGACTCAAATCCAAAGCTCATCATGAATTCTCATTAACAAAATGAAGTTCAGTTAGAAAGATAGATGCTTCTTTCTTTCTTTTTGAGCATCACCCGGAGATGCTCGGGGTTACCCCTGGCTCTGCACTCAGGAATTACTCCTGGCGGTGCTCGGGATCGAACACCCTATATGGGATGCCAGAGATCGAACCCGGGCTGGCACAGGTTGGCCGCGTGCAAGGCAAATGCCCTACCCACTGGGCTATCACTTCGCCCCACCATGCTTCCTTCTTATCATAAAAGCTTAGACTTGGGACTCCAGAGGGTTTGGAAGCTTCAGGTGTCTTCTCTCCATTTGCCCTTCTCCCTTCTCCTTTTCCCTCCTCCTGCCTCACTGTCTTACACTTCGCTTGAGGTGAAGCCATGCCATCTTATGGCCTTGGAAGAACTCCCTCCCCTTCCTCTCTCTCACCATCCACTATCTCGTTACCACTAGCAGTTTCAGAGTAGACAATGCTAGACTGGTCTGACTGATGAGTTTTCAACCTGTTCCCCCATTGACCCTACGAGTTATTCAATTCTTTTCATTGTCTTGTAGCAAATTTGTAGCTTCCAATCTCATCTGTCCTCTAGTACCTTAGTTCTCAAGTTGGATGCATCTAGGGATTCCCTCATGAACCTGGAACTCTAGGGAGATGCTTGTCTCCTCTGTTTGGCCTCTACCATCACTCTTGTGTATTCTCTTCCCTGTGGTTATCCCAAGGCAAGTTATAAGTTTGTGAAGGTATGTATTGTCTACCTGGCTTCACCAGTGCACATTTCCAACCACCAATGCCCCCAGTTTCCCTCCTGCCACCCCACCTCCAACCTGCCTCTATGGCAGGCACTTTTCTTTTTCCTCCCTCCCTCTACCTTCCCTCTCTCCCTCCCTCCCTCCTTCCCCCTTTCTCCTCTCTCTCTCTCTCTCTCTCTCTCTCTCTCTCTCTCTTTGGGCATTATGGTTTGCAATATAGTTACTGAAATGTTATCTGTATATCTCTTTACCCCATTTTGGCACTCATTTTTAAAAAATTGTTTTATTATACAACCATGCAATATACAATTGCAAAGATGTTCATGATTGGGTTTCAGCCATACATTGTTCCAGCACCCGAACCTCCACCAGTGCCCTATTCCCACCACGAATGTCCCCAGATTCCCTCTCCCATCTACCAGCCTGCCTCTATAGCAGGCACTTTTCCTTTTTCTCTCGACACTCAGTTCTTATCTAGAGTGATTATTGCCAACTATTATTGTCATAGTGGTCCCTTCTCTATCCTGATTACCTTCCCATCCCTTCTACACACACTTGTCTCCACCTACTTTTCACCAAATTTCCCATCCCACAAGGCATCTCTTGCTCATCTTTGGGAAAAAGAACCTTCATATTGTATCTTTTTTCATAAACACTGTATGCTTGAACTGACCCTTCTCTGCAAATCCATATTTTTTTTTCAATTTTTATTTTTTAAAAAAATTTTATTATACCACCGTGAGACATACAATTACAAAGGTGTTCATAATTAGTTCTTGGTCCATATTTTTTTTTTGTTGGGGAGAGAGATAGAATTGTGGTGCCAACTAGGTGGAAAACTGGCACCCACCCCTGCCTCCAATCTGAGATTTCTCTGAATAAGATATGTGAGTTCCTAAGTGTCTTTGAATCAAATAGCAAGTTTTAGAAAGAGCTTTCTCAAGCCTTGGTTATCTACCTTATTTTCAGTACTTAATCCCAAGTGCTGTCAAATTTTCTCTTCACAGTAGCTTTTCACAGTAACACAGATAGCCTGTTACTAACACTGCCTCCATCTTACAGGGGTAGGGGCTGGAGGTTGAAGTTTAACTTGCCTCTGGTTACAGAGGAGTTAGGTAAAGACTCTGGTTGTTCTGATCTCCCTGTCCTTCTTAGCTCCTTGGCTACCTTGTTTGTGTGTAGTTACACAATCAACAGAACTTTTGAAAATGGCATTAACATTTAAATTACTAATGTGATTTATTTTCTCCTGATTAATGAGTTGAATAGAGAGTTGAATATGATTATTTCTGGAATGTGTGGGAAGCCATCATCTGCCAAATTGCCTCATGATTAAGAAAACCAGAGCACCCAGACTCCTCCTGCCATGGAGCAGGTCAGTAAGCAGAGCTCAGTTTCCTTCCTGAAAACAATTGACAAACTTGCTAAGTGCCTGACTGCTCAGGGCTGTGCTGTTCTCTCAGGCCCCTGGACATTACTTTTTCTCCAGCCTGTTTGACTTTCTGAAGATTTTACTAAAATATATAAATGCAAGCTTTTTTTTTGCGTCACACACCCGGCAATACTCAGGGGTTTCTCCTGGCTCTGCACTCAGGAATTACTCTTGGGGGATCATATGGGATGCGGAGGATCGAACCGGGGACGGCATAGGTCGGCCCGTGCAGGGCAAACGCCTACCCGCTGGTTTACCCTCTGGTTTTATCGCTCCGGCCCTGAAATGCAGGCTTTTGACTTTTTTTTTTTCTTTTCTTTTTTGGGTCACATCCGGCGATGCTCAGGGGTTACTCCTGGCTCTTCGCTCAGGAATTACTCCTGGCGGTGCTCGGGGTACCATATGGGATGTCGAGGATAGAACCCAGGTGGGCTGAGTGCAAGGCAAACGCCATACCCGCTGGACTATCGCTCCGAGGCTTTTGACTTTTATTGGGTTTTTCTCTTTAAGGCACCCCTCAGTATTTCTCTTTAAGGCATCACCTCAGTATTGCTGGGGATTTACCCATGTGTGTGATGTGCTCAACCACTCACACGTGTAAGCAATATGCTCTGCCACTGAGCCATATTCCTTGCTCATGAGGTGTTTTTTTCCCCCTACATCCTTAGGTATATTTTTTGTTCAATATAAACATACTTCTCTTTTCCTTTTAGGTGCTATGGATTACAATACTGTCACTTCACCTTCTTTCAGCTCCCAATCCATGCCCATAGTGATCACTTCCTGTAGTGGTCCCTTGCCTGACTTATTATTGTGCCCCCCCACCCCACAGTGGTAGGCTTCCTACTAAGGGCCAGTCTCCTGCCCATTGCTTTCGATTGCCTTTGCTTCTTTACATCTTGCATATGAATGAAAGACAACTTCTTAAAAGCAAATTGAATCCTCTCCTGGGAACAAAAGAGTCTTGTTTATAATTGGAAAGGATTTAGGCCTTTTTCAAGAGCTATTTATGATTATCACATGGCATTTTTATATAGGTCAACCATATTCTAATGAGGTAATCATCAACCCAGTCTTGTACCCAGAGAAGAAAAGGTTTTATAATATTTCTAAAGTTCAATATTAAAGGGCAAGCCTATAAAACTTGTGCTGTTGCAGAAATATTATTGAGGTGTGGGTCTAACAAGCCCCAAGGGAAAGCATTATCTCTGATATCAGTATCTGAAATTATGTATACTTTCAATATTTCAAGAAAAATATCTACTGAACCTATAAATCTCCAACTCAAATAAATTTCACCCCTATTCTTCTTTCTCCATTGACTCTGTTGGTCAAGTTATAAAGAATGTCTTGGTTCTTTAGAACATGGTTCAAGCCAATGTACTATACATTTTTTTTTCTTTTTTTGTCTTTTGGGGCCACAGTCGGCAATGCTCCTAGTTCTGCACTCATGAATTACTCGTGGCAGTGCTCAGGAACATACAGGATGCTGGGCAACCAATCCGGGTAGTCACAAGCAAGGCAAATGCCCTACGAGCTGTATTATTGCTTCAGCCTGACTAATGTACATTTCTTTGTCTTCAATTTACATCTGATAGGTACTTCTTGCCTACCCCCCTTCTGGCTTCCATGATATCATCTTCTCCTTGTGCTTCACCTGTTTCTGGTGGTTCTTTCTCAGTTTCACTGCTGTCTTCCCTCTTGCTGTGGTGAAGATTCTAGGTCTTGTATCCAACTCATCATTCTGGATCTAACTCTAACATGGTGCTTCCATAAGGAATCAGCAACCTCCTCTCTCTCTCAGACACCTTCCTCTCTCTCATCTTTCATCCATTCACCACTTTTCCTACTTAGATGATCAAAAGAGAAAACAACTCTGTACAGATTCCAGGCCTTTACCTACTCCCAAATACCGTTCTTTTTCTCTGGAATTTTTATTTCTATACTTGACTACCAACTTTTGAATATTTAGGTTGTGGCCATTCTCAATTTGATATTTGTTGAGTATATATACTTTTGATGCCCCCATTTTTATTGAGGTACTGTGATTCATAATACCATTAGTGATGGTATACATTGTTCTAACACTACAACTACCACTATAATGCCTTACACTTTTTATTTATAAAAGTTTTTCTGATCTGATACTGGAGGTTGGGTGGGAGATTATGCAACTTCAATCTACCCTCATAATCAGAAATGCACTAATAACTTTAAGAATGTAAAACCAAATTTGTTATTCCTCTGTTTTAAATGTTTAGTGGCTTCCATTTATACTC